>FIZV01066098.1:0-10295 GCA_900050545.1 Trionymus perrisii | reverse complement strand
AGTGATATTTTTTTTTTGAAAAATAAGATGTATCTAAATACTTTTTTTATAAACTGCTAGATTTAATGAAAAATCAATTTAGAAAGTATTCCCAGTTGATCAATTTTTTTTTGAGATTTTAATTTGAAATTTTGAGATTTTGGAGGGGGAGAGAAGTACTAAGATTAGATCAAGGCTACATTTCCATTATAAATGAAAATTAATTTTTTTGTTTTTTAAAGAAAAATTTAGGCCTACATACAAAATGAATGACATTTTTTAAAAAATCGGAAAAAAACTAAAAAATTGATAAAAACTCATTTATTTTTAAAAATTAAAAAAAGAAAGTGAAAAAGTTCAAAAATTCAAAGAAAACTATTTTTAGAGGCAGCATGAGTTGAAAATCCATTTTTTCGAGATTTTTTATCTGAAATTTTGACAATTTTTGTTGAGAGTGGGTGAGGTTATGTACTAAGACTAGATTTTCATTATCATTTTTTTAATGCGAGAAATTCATTTTAGAAAAATTGAAGAAAAACTGAAAATTTGATGGAAATTCATTCTTGAAATCTGAAAAGTATTTTTGAAAAAAATAGATTTTTTTCAATAAAAAAATGTCCGAAAAGTTATTTTTAAAAGTGTTAAACGGTTGAGAATAAACTGATTTACGTTTTTCAAGTTTATAATTTAAAATTCTGAGATTTTTTAGGCAGATTTGAGGTACCTAATAAAACAAAATTTTCAGTATACATGAGACCTTTCAATGTATCATTCGCTTAATAGATGTGTTAAAAAAAAAATCAGAAAAAATAATAATAATAATTTCCAAAAAATTTAAAAAATAATTTTTGTGCCAGAATTTAAAAAAAAATGGAATTTTTCAAACATTTCTTTGAAAAAGTAAATACCTATTGTATCTATTTTTTTGAAAAATAAAAAAAGTCTAAAAAATTAATAGAAACTCATTTTTAATTTTTTTTAAAATACCGATTTCTGTTTGAAAAAAATGAAAAATAGGTGTAACCTAGCATCTCTTCCTAAATTTCAGTTTCGTAAACCCAAAAATATAGCAATTTGCAAATTCAAAGAATTGTAGCTACATATTCCACGATACTCATATTTTTGGAAATAGAAATCCGCAATAATGTCATCTGCTAATCGACTCAGAAAAAAAAATCAACGGTGACGTATATTTTTAATTTTTGGAAATGAATCATTTTTTGAATGATTTTGTTTGACGTTTCAAGGTCAAGTACAATATCATTCAATCTAAGCTGAATCACACAGCAATAGAAAGCGTCGCAACAAAAATTTAAAATATTTTTTTGGAAGGAAATTAACGTTTTAAACAATGGGACTTCCTCAATTTCAAACGAATTAATCCTAAACCGTTCATTAATACGTAAGGTACCTATAGCTCGAAAAATCCAAATAAACCATGTTTCGTGGAAAACCTATCTGACGAAGTAATCTCCGTTTTAAATGCCCAATTAATGGAATATTTTTAGTAAAATTTCTAAGTTTTAATAATACGTTCGCGTTAATAAGAGTAAATAATAACTCATTTATGAAACATTCGAAATTAACACCGACAAATACTTCGGCGTGCTTGACTGAAAAATTTACCATTTCGCTTAGAAAAATTCACATTTTACAACCATGCGATTATGTTGTCGCCTTCACGGCAATTGCACTTGTTTAAAATTTTTGCCGAAACCGGTTTCAATGGTAAAATTTAATAAAACACTTACCTAGGCCTACGATTAAATGTTATCGCTCATCTTACTTACTAAATCGTAGAATCTGCAGATTATTTTGTCGATTAATAAGCCTACGTAGGTATATGCCTAATTTAAGAGATTGGATTGCCATTTTTCTGGGAATTTAATTACCTATTTAAATCAAAGAATTCCACATCAATCTGTATGTTTAATTGGAATCCAAAAAAAAAAAAATCGCGACAGAAATAAATTTTCAATGCAGGTAACATAAGCGACAGAATTTTGTTACGTTTTGAGATGTTCTATACGAAGACTTTATAAAGTGATAATATGGTAACCATGACCTGATTTTTTTTCAATGTCTGGTTCATATTATATTCTGCGAACGTATAAATGAGCCATTATTAGATAAAACTGGAAGTGTTATATTATAGCTTTTCAAAACGTTCGCTCCAAACTTAATTTTTTCTCCAAAACCCTCCTAAGGGTAATTGTAATCAATTTTATAATAAATTCAAACTCTCGTTATCCTTGAAACCTATTTAAAAAAATCTTCGATTAACGCTACATTTTTTGGTAAATTGATAGATTGCAGCAGAGGGACGGATACTTCGACATGGACGAAAATAACACACATTTGTCAGAAGTTTCGATCGTCGGCAATGGCGAAGATGCCCACACGGTCACCCTTAAAGGAAAAGCTGTCTCGTACGGTACCAACAATACCGCCCCTGCTGATACAACGATCTGCAACCTGACCTCCGAAGCGTATCCTCGAATGACCAATTATCAAGCTAACGCCTGGATCAAACGACCATCTCTGGGTGAACTGCACGGAGATTATAATGTCAATAAAGTAAGCCTCTGAGTTTGTTTCTTCTTATTTACAATTTAATTTACTTTTTGGTTCGGTTTTCACATTACAATGTTTTGCGTCGCAGAACTTCAGCTCGAATTTCGACAAAATACCCGAACAAGAGAAAACAGTCAAGGAGGGTGGATACAGTTTGTTTAAACTAGGATGGATTCAAGGTGTTTTGATACCATGTCTTTTGAACATATGGGGGGTTATGCTGTTCTTGAGGATGCCTTGGATCGTCGCCCAATCCGGCATCTTCCAGTCGATCGTGATTATTTTAATATCAACCGGCGTCTGCGGCCTGACCACCTTGTCTTTGTCGGCACTTTGTACCAACGGCGAAATTAAAGGAGGTAAGGTGTAAAATCTTCCTATACGAGTTTTTTGAAGGGAAGGCAGGTGGAGGAAAATTTTTAGGTATTTTTGAGGCGATTACCATTGTCTAAAGCTTTTTGAACTTGAAATGGGATTCAATTTTATGTAGTTTAAAATTAGTCACTGAAGGGTTAAAAAACAGGTAATCTCGTTAACAACATTGAATGAAAAAATTGAATCAAATGTGAACAGAATGGGAATTTTTTTCAATTTATATAAACCCAAAAAAAAAATCGAATAATTAAAAAATGTATCGATTTATCGAATTGGAAAAAATTGAAAATGATGGGAAAATCGATCGAATTTTAGCCAAATCAAAAAATTAATCGATTCATCATAATCAAAAGATTTTTAATGATTTCAAAAAATATCGATTGATCAAAATTGAACTAAGTATTATAGATCGAAAAAATTAAAAGTACCTACTTGAATGAAAAATTAATTGAATCTTGGTAAAGTCAAAAAATTAAAAAAAAAATGAAAGAACTGAAAAATAATTGATCGAATCATGGAAAAATTATTCGATCCATTAAAATCAAAAAATTAATCGAATTTTCTCAAAATGGGAAAAATTTTAAACATCTACCTAATTTTTCAAAATAAAAAATTGAAAATCACAAAAAAACTGACTGAATATAATATCAAATAATTAATCGATTCATCAAAAATGAAAAGTTTGAATAATAAAAAAATTAACTGATTGCACAAATTAAAAAATTTTCAAGCGACAAAACCGAGAAATTATATTTTTGATTTATCGCAATAAAAAAAGAATTATTAAAATTTAAAAATCGATCGACTCATTAAAATAAAAAAAATTATGGATTCGTATAACTACGTGAAATTGAAAAAATTAAAAAGTGATTCACTTTTCACAATGAAAAATTCTTTGTGCCAAAAAATGACAAAATTAGTGAAGAATTGATAAATCGATGGACTTATCATAAAAATAAAATTTAAAAATTATTCGATAGGTAGGTACATTAAAACTGAAGATTATTCAAAAATTGATCTACTCATCAAAATAAGAAAAAGAAATTATTGAAACATTGATCGATTTATTACCTATAATTGAAAAGTCAAAATTAGTAGAAGAACTGATCGAAAAATAATAAAAAAATTATTCGATTAATCGAAATCTAATAAATCATTATTATACATCACTTGAATAATCAAAAAAAAATAAAATTGGTAATAATAAACCTTACCGCTTCATCAAAAAATCAAAAAAAAAATCAAAAATAATAAAATTTATTTATCGGAATAAAAAAAAGTTTGTATAAAAGTTTAAAAAATACCTAGATAGCTGATTCATCAAAAATGAAAAAAAAAAAAATTGAAAATGATTCAAAAATTGTGAAAATCAAATCAAAAAAATGAAAAATTATTGAAACGTTGATCGATTCATTATAATCGAAAAATTAGAATTTAGTCGGAAAACTGATTGATTCATCAAAATTAAAAAATTAATTTACTTATCAAATTTGAACAAAATTTTGAAAAAAAAAATATTTAGGCATTATTGAAAAAATTTGAGAATAGACAAAAATTAAAAATTATTTTAAGCAAAATTCAAAAATGGATTAAGTTTTTTTTTTTTTTGATAAAATTTGAAAAAAATCAAGAATAATCAATTACAAAAAGCAATTGATTTAAAGAACCGAAGAATTAAAAATAATTAAAAAATTGATCGATTTACCAGGCTTAAAAATTAAAAATACTTAATTGATAGATTGAATTATCATAGTTGAAAAATTAGAAGTAGGTAATAATCAAAAAATCGTCTGATTACCAAAACCAAAAAATTCAAGCACCAAAATCGAAGAACTAAGTACTCGATTTATCAACATCAAAAAATTAGTAATCATTGAAAAATTGAACGATTAATTTAAACAAAAAAAAAAAAAAAATTAGGTATGGAAATTGAAAAATGAATCGATTTAGTGTGATCGAAAAAGATTGAAAGAAATTGAAATTGATAGATTTTGCAAAAATAAATTTATTTATTTTTTATATCAGAGTATCTAACAAAATCTCAAATCGAAAAAGATTTTAAAATTGACAAAATTTTGAATTTTCGCCAAATTTTAAAGAGAATACTTACCTACCTACCTACTAAATTTTAAAAATCGTAAAAATTCGTCATATACTTTTAAAATTGATCCAATTTCGAATATTTATTTTAACTTGAAAATTACAAAAATTACAACTTTTTTTTTAATTTTTCAAAATTTGCCAAATTTTAAAAATAGATTCAATTTTAAAATTTTTTAAAAATTTACAAACTTTAAGAATTGTTAAAATTTTGAAAATTTTAAAAATCTTACTAAAATTCCAATCCTATCATTAAATTTTGAATTTTTACCAAATTTCAAAAAATTCCTAAAGTTCAATGATGAAAATTTATTTGAAGTTTGAAAATTACTAAAAATACAATTTCTTCAATGATTTGTTAAATTTAAACAGTAGACCTAACTTCAAAAATTTATTAAAATTTAAAAATTGTAAAAATCGAAAACAGTAGAATAAGTTCAATGAAACGGTCAAGTTTTCGTAACTTCTATCATTATATCACAACCACAAATCATAAAATTTATTAAAGCCGGACACGCAATTTCGAATGATTTTGTTTACATTGAAAAAGTTTCCACAATCGATGATTAACCTATGACGATATTTGTTGCTTGCAGGAGGACTCTATTTCATTATTTCTCGTTCCTTGGGTCCCGAATTCGGCGCCTCCGTCGGTATAGTACTGGCATTCGCCAATGCTGTGTCTGCATCTTTGAATACAATCGGGTTTTGCGAATCGTTCAACGATTTACTGTTGAAATACTACAACGCCACGGTTCTAAATGATAACACCGATTCTATTCGACTTGTTGGTATCATCGCCATATTTATTATGATAATAATTTGCGCCGTTGGGATGGAATGGGAATCCAAAGTGAGTTGAAAAATATCTCAAACGGGTCGTTCCATGTCAATTCGGTCCTAGGGGCATGACGCCCCAAAAAGCTTGCTCCAAATTCAAAAAATGACCAAAAAAACACTTGTAGCATGAGTATCGTTTGTTACATTTTCGGTAGCACTGAGTTCGAATACTGTCTTAATTTCTTGACAAGATCTTCTCTAAGCCCCTTACAACCTCTCAAATTTTTCAAAATTCCAATATTTACGGATCGAAGTCTTCTACTGGGTCTATATCAAGACTTGGGACTAGGAGGGGATTCGTAAAAAATTTTCGACCAAAATTGGACGATCTAAGGTCAAGATGTGGCCAAATCGACATGGAATCATCCAAAAGTCCAAAGTAAAAGTTAGATTCTATCTAATTCATCATTGCAAATGTTACAGGCTCAAAACTTTTTAATATTTTTTATAACAGTAGCGATGATAGATTTCTTCGTCGGTGTCGGAATAGGCCCGAGTACCGTTCAAAAAGCTGGAGGGTTTACAGGAATATCTCGTAAGTTCATTCGAGTCGTGTTTATTCGTATTTCGTAATTTGAAATATTTTCTCATCTCAATTGAATTTTTCAGTCGATTTAGTCCGAGAAAACTGGAATTCGGATTATCGAGTAGTAGAAGGAACGCTGCATAATTTTTTCTCCATCTTCGCTATATTTTTCCCCTCAGTGACTGGTATCCAAGCAGGAGCGAATATCTCCGGAGATTTAAAGGTGGACGTGTATGCCATAAGTGCATACCTCATTTTGGCCCCAACATCCTCTAAATGTTTTAACTGTAGGTATCAACGTGTTACAGGATCCGAGCAGCGCAATCCCCAAAGGAACGTTATTGGCATTGTTGATTTCGATGATTTCCTACATTTTGGTAGTAATAGGAGCTGGCTCAGCTGCCGTAAGGGACGCCAGTGGAAATGTTAGCGAAGTTGCCTCCAATGCTTTTCTCAACTGTACCGGTCGCGCTTGTAAATTTGGTCTTCAAAATGATTATTCGGTTGGTATTACAAGGCGATGCAAAAATACCAGATTTAATCCTAATGTGTTACTACAATGACGAATTATTTTTCGCAGATAATGGAAATTATGTCCGTTTGGGGTATTTTGATCTATATCGGATGTTTTGCCGCAACCTTGAGTACCGCTTTGACCAACTTGCTAGCTGTGCCGAGACTTATTAAAGGTTTAGGAGATGATCATATTTATCCCGGATTATCGTATTTTGCCAAAGAATACGGACGCAGTAAGGAGCCGTACAGGGGATACGTATTGACGTTTTTCATTTCTTCGGCTTTCGTTCTTATCGGTAATACGATTATGATTTTGGAATGTGTGAGAAAAAAAAATATTTTTCTTACTTAAATTGCCATTTTTTGTCGATATTTTTAGCCAATATCAACGCAATTGCTCCTTTGATCACGAACTTTTACCTAGCCTCGTACGCGTTGATTAATTTCTGCACTTTTCACGCTGCTCTTGTCGAACCTCTCGGATGGAGACCTAACTTTACTGTAAGGTTTGCTCGATCAATAACCCCCTTGTGGTGAATTATTCGTCAATTTATACCTAATCTTGTTGTATCTCTTTCAGTATTATAATAAGTGGTTGAGCTTATTAACGTGTATTTTATGCGTGGTCATCATGTTTCTGATTGATCCAAAAACTTCGATTGCAACCTTTTGCATTTTCTTCATTTTGTATCTATTGGTCGTGTATCGAAAACCAGGTATGAACTTTGAAAACACATTCAAATTTTTTTAAATGTCCAATGGTAAAAATATGAAGCCAAGAAAAAACTAACTAACAAAGGAAGCTCTTGAACTCACCGGCTTAGAATCCAACGAAACTTGGATATTCAGAAAGAGCATGTCTGAAAACAGAGCCATTCCGAGAAAATCCGGGCCTTGAGGAAAAATAATGCGGCCCTACTTCCCTGGAGAAAAAAAATATTTCATTTCTTCATAGGGACCATTATTTTTTTAAGGGTTCAAAGTACGGGCCCCTGGAAAAATATGGGCCCGGGGGACCCCTCTTTTCCCTCTCCCTCCAGAATCAAAGTTTAAGCTGCCCAATTTCATTTTTTGATTTTTGGCGAATTTTTGAAAATTCATAATCAAATGTTCTCCACTAAAAATATAAAATTTTCGAAAAAGACTAATTCTTCACTAAAATGATTGAAAATTGATTTCCTAGCTAATGTCGACCTCCCAATTCCGAATTTCGCAATTTCCAGCCGTTCTGGAGGCTCCAGCGAGATATCAGTTATCTCCAGCAATTTTACAGCGCTCCAGGAGTAAAAATGAAATTGTGCTGCTAAAAATCTGTTTACCCGCTATTCTCGAGTACGTCAACCGAATAACCCACTTCTCCAGGAAATTCCAGCCGGCGAGTACAAAAGTTGATTTTTGACCAGTTTTGAAAGCATGTAAATTAAAAAAAATTCTAATCGACCCGTCATGGATCATAAACCGAAAAAAAAATTATCTGGTTTAATATCGATCAGCCGAATCCGGATTTCGCAATTTCTAGCCATTGTGGAGGCTCCAGCGAGATATTATTTGCCTCCAGTTACTTTGGTGCATCCTGGAGAAAGAAGTTATTCGATGTACGTACTCGAAGATAGTGGGTAACCATATTTTTAGCTTCTCAATTTCATTTTCTTCTCTTCTGGAGGGATTTAAAGTTGCTGGAGAAAACCGATATCTCGCTGGAGCCTCCAGAATGGCTGTAAATTGCAAACTTCGGATTCGGGGCGTCTGCACCAGCTAGGAAATCTATTTTTTCAATAATTTTAGAGAAGAATTACTCTTTTTCGAAATTTTTACATTTTTGGCGAAGAACATTTGATTTTGAATTTTCAAAAATTCGCCAAAAATCGAAAAATTAAATTGGGCAGCTGAAATTTTGATTCTGAAGGGATTTCGTACATGCACTTTCGGATATATATCCAAGTTTCGTTCGATTCCAAGCCATCGGGACAAGAGGGTCCCTGCTAATAAAAAATTTCACTATTTTTTTTACAAAATGGTTTCTGAATTGGCTTGAAAAATCATCTTCTGAATTATGGTTCATTTAAAACGAAGTCTGATTTTTCTACATCAACAAAAAAATTTCAAAATTGCGACCGAATTTTTTGATCCTTTCAAGAAGTAAAATCTAAACCTGTTTATGTTTCACAGATGTGAACTGGGGCTCGTCAACGCAGGCTCAATTATACAAATCCACACTTGCTTCATCTTATCGACTGATTAATGTAGACGAACATGTGAAAAACTACCAGCCTCATATTTTATTATTATCAGGACCACCGAGCAGCAGACCACCGTTATTAGATTTGGCTAATTTAATAACAAAAAATAACGCTTTGTTGATTTGTGCCAGTCTATTCTCGGTATGGTAACTTTTATTTCAAATCCAAGATATTAATGTCGCGAGTCACAATATTTTTATTTATTTATTTTTCAGGAGAAATTATCGTACAAAAAGAGACGAGCCATACATCAAGAAACAATGACGTATCTGAACAAGAGGAAAATAAAAGCATTTTTCACCCTCGTCGATGGAATGAAATTTGAAGATGGTACGAAAGCGATTATGCAATGTTGCGGGATCGGAAAACTATGTCCAAATATTGCGATGTTGGGATATAAAACGAATTGGAGGACTTGTGACGCAGAAGGCATACAAACATACTTTAACGTTTTACAGTAAGTTCGTCTAGAAATACACAATTCGCATCGTTTACTTTCGGGTCGGGAGGGCGGGGGTGAAACGACCGTTTCACTGGATCATAGCCGGGTAATAAAGTTGAATCGGTCCTCGGATGGTATCTAGGTGTTTTGAAATTGGGTGATGAAAGTTGGTCATTAGGGTCTAAAAAATCGATTATGAAATTTTTGACCCCTTACATCACTTTCACTTCATTCCATAAGAAGTCAAATGCGTTTTTTTGTTATAATTTGCATTGTCTTTGTCTACAACTACAATTCCAATTGATTTTTTTTTTCAAATTTTTAGTATTAGAGCCTAGCAGTTTGAAAAATTGCAGGTATCTCTGAAAAATCGAGATTTTTGAATTACAAAAAAATAAAAATAAATTTCATTGGCTTGACGATACAAAAAAATTACTTATTTCGATAAAAAAATTGAAAATTCTTCATTTTAGAGTAATTAAAAATTATTTATTTGTCAAAAATTGCGAAATTTTCAAAAATCACCACTTTTTTAAAAATTATTGAATTTTTTAATGACGTAATAATTTTTTAAAATTGTAAATTTTCTAAAATCATCACTTTTTCAAAAATTGTCAAATTTCAAAAATTTTCAAAAATTTTCAAATTCCCCAAAATGTTTGATTTTTTAAAAATTCTTTAATTTACAAAAATTATTAAGTCA
>FIZV01066087.1:0-10523 GCA_900050545.1 Trionymus perrisii | reverse complement strand
TTTTGAAACTAAATTTGGAGCTCCTTCAATAGTGAGGGTAGGCCAGCATACCTACACATTATTGAAATAAGTTGCAGACTTGTCACATGGAAGGATATTATTAACCGGGACACGTTGCATATTGAAGAGAAGATCAATATTGTAAACAGTGGATTTTTAGTACAGTTCGCTCCCACATTTTTAATTTTTTTTCCAAATTTTGCTTAAAATTTTTTTCTAAATTTTTGAAACACATTATTTTCAAATAACGAGGGTTTTCAAATTTCGTAAATACGCCACTTTTTTCAATTTTATTCGAACATAATTTTTTCTGAAATCTGATTCATTGTTTCTTTAAGTAGAGAAATTTTCAAATTCATTTTCGCGAAAACGTCATTTTTTTCTATGCTTTTTCAGTGTTTTTTCACATCGAAATATTTTTCAACTGGTTTGCACTTCTAATCTTATATTAAATTCCATGCCAGTCTAAAAAAAATTCAAATTTATGCATTTTTCACAAAATTACCAAAATTGACTAAAAACTTATTATGCATACAAGTAAAATCTTACACAATTAATTAGTCGATGCCACATTTGCAGTGTTGCCATTCCGAACAGAAACACGCCCTAATTCACAATCCGAATTTGACTTTTTTCGAAAAAAATCACCAACAGACTTGATTTCGCCACACTTCTGACACAAATTCGCCAACATATCTTTATTGATACCAAAAGCAAAATACATGAGTACACCATGCGAGTACAAAAACACAGCATCGATTACTTTCCTCATAATATCGTGCCAAGGGAAACTCTGAGGAACTATGATGAGGAAATAAACGAAAATCATCCAATAGATGCCCATCATGTAAGCCATCTTAATCAACACCAGGAGGTAATTTCGGTTAACATTATTTGTCGACTGAATTCGACGATATTTATCAAAATAAACGAAAATACCTACTTGGACGAGTAAAACAATCAACAAAATTGTGAACGTGATGAACCTTATATATTGCCAAACTACATACACGGTTACTCGACCGGTCAACAGAACAGGGCAGGGTGCCTTCCAATAACCCTCGACTCGAGGACAGTTATTTATTTCTTTTCTTTTACTTAGATAAAAAAATATGGCAAAAATTAAAGGTAAAATGTAACCGAAGAAGCAATACACCCAGTATCTTTTATTTTGACCGCGAGTCGATATTTTTCGATTTTTCAACGTAAAATATGTCACTCGCCAGAACTCGAATGACATCAATACAGCCCATAAGCAATAACAAATTCGCAATATTTTACGTACGTACCATAAAATACACACAGTCGTCAGAATATTGCCTATAAATGATAAATATAGCATTATCAAAGTGATCGAGTACGAATATAGGACTTTATTCTGGAATCGTTTAAGTTTCTCTTTACTCACGTCGGTTTTCAAGTAAAGCAAAAGGAAGAAAATCGAAATACATGAGAGTATCACTTCGTAATTAATCCTTCGAATGTCGAAACCAAGGTAGGATTGTCCGCAAAGGAAAATCATATGAGGTGAGCCTGTTTCTGTGCTATACGTGTCTCGCTGAAAAGTGATGTTATTTCGCAAATCGAAAATTGTTCCATTTTCGAGGTAAGTGAAATCTCCACCTTCGATGAGGAAATTACCTTCCGAGCATACGGTATTCGCTTTTCGGCCATATTGACAATATAGTGTTTTGGGAGCATGGCTGGGATATGTTTCTTCTAAAGTCGAAGGCAATTCCAATTCCATGACGATCCATCCATCCGAATAATTGGGTAATATGGAATTAAGATGCTGTTGCACATAAACAGAATTATTCTGAACCGGTACACAAACACATCGCGAAATTTAATTCATCTTTTATCAACTTGTTACGAGTGTTAACTGGCGAGATTTTGTATGAAAGACTAAAGGAGAAAACGTTCTTGGTGCTTCCGACTACACCTTCGTAACTGATGGATATGAATTTTCATATTCCAAGAAGTACCTAAACCACAAATTCGTGTACGTGGATTACGTTAACATTAAAATACGAGTACTTAAGACAACGAAGCGGTTACCTTATCAGTCTTTATAAACTGGTGATAATGGGCAATGAGTTCTAAAATTCGGCCACGAGTTTATCTGCAAATTCCTGTAAGTGCTATAATTAAGTATAGACAATGTTTACGTCCACTAGCATCTACGTATCGGTTTTTAATTTATTGTTAGATAATGCCCTTCAGTGTAAAAACATAGGTAAATTTTTGCCTTCTTTTAGCCTTCAACAATTATGCGAGTACAAATGAGAACCACTACAGCTAATTTATTAACGAAACAAGCGAGCATTAATTGACCATACAGGCATGCATCCAAATTGTAATTGAAATTTTTACAACACTGAACAGTTTATCACTAAATAAATATTGTTTAGTAATGACTAATGAATGTTCGTTGGTAAATACTTAGATTTGTAAAAAAAGAAACACACAGCTTAGTTGCAAGAGTGTGCGTATCTAAACACGAAAAAAAATTAATCTTACCTATATAAAATTGAATGAACTGTGAAAAAAAAATTACCAAAAAAAAAATCGCACCAAAATAATTATAAAACAACTTGCTAAAAAAAATTACATTAAAAATTATTTACGAAAAAATTTATAACTGAGAAATAAATCTAATCACAGAAAAAGTAGTCTTACAAAAAAATTGAATTAATCGCGAAAAAAAATTATAAAACTATTCAACAGCGCAAACCATAAAAACAATTCAACGAATCACCAAAAAAAAAATTATCAAAAAAATCGCACTAAAAAATAAATCACGAAAAGTAATTGCGCAACAATTGCACCGCGAACCACAAAAACCATGGAACAAAAAATTAGAAAATAATATTTAAAAAAAAATTAAATGAATCGTGAAAAAAATTATCAAAAAAATCGCAAAAAAAAAATTATAAAACATCACACTAAAGCAAAACAAAAAACAAAAACACTAAAAATTTAAAAAAAAATTGAATAAATCGTGAAAAAAAATTATGAAACAACGCTCATTAAAAAAATCACAATATTATTTACGAATAAATTTATAATTTAAAAATGAATGTAATGATGGAAACAAATTATCTTGAAAAAAAAATTAATGAATGGTGAAACGAAATTTTCAAAAAAAAAAATAATAAGTAACTGAAAAAATTTGGTTGTTCTCTTGACGAAGGCTAAAAATGCACATTAATTTTCCATGGAAATTTAATTAATTCTAAAATTATTCCGTTTTAGAATGTCTGATAAAATATGGAACAGTCGCCTAATTTTTTTTCAACTTTAGGCCAGACTTTTAAAAACAAAATTATTTAGAAGTTCTGACTTTCTGATATTTTGTTAGAACTTTTTTCTTTTAAGGATATTTAGGGGAAAAACATATCCATGTTATAATTTTTTAAAAGGTAGTTTGAAGAAATTTAAATTATAAGGTGTCTCCAACTGCACTTAAACCTCCCCAAAAAAATTTTGAAAAATTTATTAAAAGCTTCCTAAACCTTGACAAAATGTCTAAAGTCCTGTCTTTCGTCTGATTGATCATTGTAAAAACATACATAAATTTTATTATGCTAAATCCAATTCATCTGAATCATATATTTTTATGAGTTTTTATGAGTTTTTTGTCCCATTTTTGGTCACTTTTTTCAACTCTTCAATATTTGTCAAATTTTGGAAAACTTAAAAAATGAAAAAGAAGGTTTTTCCTGTTTTGTAAAGATTTCGGTACAAAAAAAAATTTAATAAAAAAGATACAGGAAAACATATTCCTTTGTTGTGATTTAATTTCATCATTAAAAGTACATAAAAGTTTCAAATTCTCCTGAAATCTTAATTTACAAGATATTGCGTTGAAAACTACGTCACATTTAGTAGGTATATTGGTTTATTTAAGTGAACAAACCCGATAGAGCAAATTGAAATTGCTTCCGCGTTTCAGAAGTAAAACTTAAAGTGATATTTCGCAACGTATACGTATGTACGTATATGATAAGTACGTAAATCCGAGGATATATTAAATTATTTAAATTTTTCCCCTCGCCAAAAAATAGACGAAAAATGAAAACTCAAAAAATTGGCCAAACCTCGTTATTAGATTCGCCGTTATTCCGCCTGTACCTAGACCTACTGGTAAAATAAAAACACGCTGAAGTGATTTAAGCCGACAATAGAATAGACTTTTCAGCCGTGTAAAAGATACCTGGTACCTCGCACGGTGCTCCTTCTAGATTTTCTCTCTTTCTCTCTCCTACGCCACAAATTACACTACAGGTGAGAGCGCGGCGAGCAAGGTAACGTTATTATATTTTGAGTACGTGTTTGTGCGCTTGTGTTTGGCTGCGTATGACAGACACACAGGTATATGTGTTCACTTTTACCTATGTAGACCCCGAAGCGCTATCAGTTATCCAGGTATCTCGAAAGGGCGGCTGATTCGAGCGACCTCTACGGAGTAAAATTTTTCATCGTCGAACCAGTTCGCGCTTTGCGTTTACGTTTCGTTTGCTTCATCGAGTCGCGCATACCAACCTGTTTATAGTTTCATACTAAACGTCGACGCTATCGCGAGTACGCTTTTTAAGGAACCTTTTCATTTAAATAATACGAGTTATTATCGCGCATATAACAAACTATTTCAGATTGTTTTTGGATTTTTTTACCCGCTCGTATTTTTTTTTAATTCGTATACTTATCGTTGAATTTTATTGTATTGTGTTGTGGTGTTTCGTTGTGATTAGTTTTGTTATGTGCGAAATGTGATCCAAGTTCCAGCATTCAGATGTGTTAGAGAGGTGAGTTTTTTTCGATCATTTTTATTACCTAGATGTTTAATCTGTCTAGTCTCGAATTGCATGCTGATTGGTTAGATTTACTAGATTTATTCGTAGTTGCACTTACATAGGTTTATCATAGATATAGGTACATATGTTAGATACTCTCACAGAATATAACTATAGAATTTCATTTGAATCATTTACCTTATGCATCTACCAATATTGTACATCCTTCAACGGAAACGATGTTTCGTTTTATGCTTAATTTACATTCTGTTACAATTCGCAATTCTTCAGAATGCCACGATCCTAAAGAATGTAATGTAGACGCGAGTTAATAAAAAATGCTTCGCTAATCAACATTGATTGATTAAGCCAGAATCATACACTATGAATGTAAAACGTATGCTCTGGCATAATCTGAAAATTGCACATTGTTCTTGTATCGTTACTTCTAATTATTTTCTTGCTATACCATCCATAAATCAGGACGATAAAGATCGTAATGTCGTAATATGTTTACTTCATGGACGAGTTTTCTAATAACTGTCAAATTTTTACAAGGCCTATGAAGTTCCTGGCATTGTTTGTTATGACTTTGTGGTCTAAAATATCCGCTTTGACTAGACACAATTAATTGTCTGGGCTTTACAAACACTTAGTTTAGACTGGAATGTAAATCTGTTGATGGATTTGAAATTCTAAGAGTCAAGAGGGTAGCAGGGTAAGATGGGTGATACACCCACTGGTAAAAATTTTGAACCCATAACTCGCTCATAGCCCCCTAAATGTACCAAAATTTGAGGTTTCGTTACCAATTCTTGAATTCTGCAATTCTCAACCGAATTAAAGAGGGATCTTTTCATAACATGAGCTTCTTGGAATTTTGTGAGTAGCATTTTTTGCTTGCGAGGAAAAACTCAACATCAATAAGGAGCTTGATGAGTTCACAAAATTTAAAAAAAAATGAAACTTTGAACTCGTTTCAATTGCTTATAAATTAAGATAAGAAGTTGAAATTTGGATAAATTACACATCAAGAATAGCTAATTTCTACCACTCTTTAAAAATTTTTCAAAAATATAGGGTAATTTTTGGTCGGAAAATTTTTTCATTACAATATATCATCAAAAACACTTAAATAAACCAACAATCTGAATTTGGGTCAAATTCGTTCATTTATTCTGTTCTTTTTCAATTTTATTTTAAAATACCATAAAGGCGCCATTTTGAGAACCCACAACTCTTTCCAGATGACCTAGGAGTCTAAAATTCAGGTCTGGGCATATTTAAACTCGATATTTCAAAATATGATGCCATTTCAGCAAAATCGAGATTTTTTTAAAAATTCACTTGGTGTACAATTTTCTTTAGTCAAAAATACTTTATTTATGGAAATAGTCAAAAAAATGAAAAATTCTCCATTTTGCTGAAATCGTCATAATACCGAGTTGAAATATGCCAAGACATGAATTTTAGACACCTAGGTCGTCTGAAAGTAGGTTGTAAATGTCTAAAAATGACGTAATTATTTAAAAGAAAATTGAAAAGATTATAATAAATTAACGATTTTGATCCAAATTCAGGTTGATGGTGTATTTTAGTGTCTTAGATGATATATCGTAAGAAAAAAAATTCAACCAAAAATGATCTTTCTTAGAGAGAAAAATGGTGAAAAAAATCGATTTTCATATCGAAAAATTCGGAAAAAATATGTGGGTATTTAGAGTTCTTCAATTTCATTAGAAAATAATTCACTTTTTTTATTGTTCCCCCAACTGAATTTCTACTCGTGCCACTAGTCTCCTCCCCTCATTTTGTAAAAATAAAAAATAAGTAAATGAAGAATTACCAAATTTTGGATTTTTTTGTCCTATCAAAATTATTTATTTTTTGAGAAATAATTTCTTCGCTGAATTTTAGGTAGTCCCTCAATTTCAAAAAAGGGAAACTTACATTTTTTTTAATTTCAACTCACACAAAATTGTTGTTTTTTTTCGTACAACACACAAACAAAAACGAGAAAAAAAATAGAAACGTTGTTTGACGTAAAATAAGCAATATAAAGTGGTTTAAAAAAATTATTCACAAAAAAAATCAAAAGTTCGAAAATTTGGTAATATTTTTTTCAACATTTTTTTTCAAAACGAATGAGCTAATGACGCCGTCTAAAATTCAGTTTTAAGAAGAATAAAAAATATGGAATTATTGTCTCATAAAATGAAACAACTGAAAGCTAAAAAAAAAATCTAAAATCCAAAATAAGGACCACCCTAAGAGGCACATGTCTTGTCCTTCAAAACCGTCCACTTCTTAATCCATAATTCCGCCAAAAATCCCCCTTGGACCCACTCGTAGTAAGGTAGATAAATTAAAGAAGAAAATACCTATTGAAATAAAATAAGGTCAAAACGAAGTACGAAATTAATCAACATTCGTACCTAGTTTATGGTTTTTCATTCGAGTAAGCATAATTCACGCTGGTAAAATCGATTAATTCGCTTATACGGTAATTACGACCACATGAGAGTACGCGTTGGTGAATTTTCACGGTATTCGATTTAAACGACGATTAATAATAATGGAATATCCGAAGAGTGATTGGTTATGTGCGAGAATATAGAATATCTGCTCCAATACGAGCATATGTAGTGAGATATAAGCCGCGGATAATTATACCTCGTATGAAGCTGAAATTCAACTTGGAGTCGTGGAAAAAGTCGATCTATTCGTTAGATAATAAATCGACTAAATTATCGTGTTTCTTGGCTATTCGATTCGGAATGGTGTAGATTTCACTCGTAGATAAAAAAATCAACTTATACGTATTTATGTAGGTACAGTTAGGTATATAGCTACATTTTTGATTCGTCTAGATTTTCTAAAATATTTACCCCCCCCCCCCCCCCAATTGGTTAAAAATAGTGTCCCGTTGATCGGAAATTTGTTGCGAGTTTTTCCTTACGTCATGATTTCAATTTTGATGGAAAATATTCCGGATTTAGTGACGTTGTTTTCTAATGTGCAAGTTTCGATTTAGCTTGTTCCACCTACCAAACATTCTTTGACCATTTTTGTAACGTTTTATGGAAAATTCACCTTCATGTCGTATATTACGTTGGAGAAATTGTATAACGATCGGATCGTAAGAGGAATATTCGGCGATAAATTAATCAAACACGATTGTAACGAAGTTCGTTGCTAATGGAGCTAATTTTCGAGACTGGTGATAAATATAGGGACGAAAGATCGCCATTTATGATTTTCAAAACGATCGCAGTAAAGTTTAAAGAGATCTCGTTTAAGGTCTTTTCAACCAAACAGTCTTTCTACGGAGTATTTAATTTCGATTTTCTTCGAGTCGACACTTTATAGGTATACGTATCGGTTGGACTTGGACGTTGGATAGCGTTTCTTGAAGCATGGTATGCGAGTAGTTTTAGAGTAATGTAGGGTGTCCCAATATTGCAGTTTGAAAAAAAAAATACCGTAATTGTAATCTTTGGAGATTTTGGCAGAAGTATAAATTTTATCGAGTCTTACTCGATTTTTTTTTGTTTTTTTGTTTCTTATCGTTTATCAGATTGTGAAGGGATTTTTTTTAGAGCACGTGTACGTCTTTTTGTATTATTATTTTGTTCTTTTGCGAGCTATTGTACGAGGTTACAACTTACAAGTATCTCCTTTGTTGGGTTCCTTTTCGAAAGGACAATGTGGTGTCGTAGGATTTGTGTGTAAAATAAAAGCGATGGTCAAGTGGTCCATCGACATGACATAGGTATAGCTTGAGATCCGGTATTTGGAAGCTGCGTGTAATAGACCTAGGTGTATCTTAGGCATCACTGAATATATTCGGAATTAATCTCCAGGTAAGCATACGAAGTATCCGACCATTTTCTTAATGGCGTTCCATTTGTATATCGCCATAAAAGTCTTAAACGATAGAATTTTTTTACTCTATACTTTGGTATACGGAGAGAAATCATTTCCGAGATAAGTCGAAGTGTTTTTTCTTCTAAATTTTAATAATCAGTGTGCGGCAGGCATTAAAGTGTCATTCTTGGAGACGGTTCAATCTGAGGTTTTATCTTTTTTAAGTATCGTATAAATAAGATGTTTTACGCGGATGCTTATAATATCGTCGAATGGTATATTTTTTTTACAAAGTTTTCAATTCGAACCGAACGGTATTATAATACGCTTACCATCCAATTTTATCGTCAAATTTTAATTTAATAATTTTTTAATAAGTTGAATTTCTGGTCTACGTTTCGATAATGTATTCAGGGTGATTTTTCTTTTCGCATTGTACGTGGTCGTTGATCTTTGACAAGGATGGGTTTCATTTCAAATTTAACCCACGATGGCGATTTTTTTCACTTATAGAAAGAGCCATTAGGGTTTTGATTACTTTGTTGTGTTGTGTGGATGACGATTGTTTTAGATTATGAAGAATATCCGAGCGAATAAGGAGTTAATGGAGTCGTTTAGGATGGACGGGGATTTTGAAGGCGATTTATGAGTGAAAATTGATGGTTAAATGTTTCTATTTTGATGAGTAATTGAGCCTTTGAGCGAAGTGGGATTTTAGTATCTATTTATGATTTAATACAAGCTCATTCGAATAGAAAATGAGTTGAATAATTTTTTCAAATGTTCAAAAACAATTTTTTCTCATAATTTATTGGAAGTCACTTTTTTAAATTAAAAAAAAATATATATATTGAAAAATTTGTTTAAAATCGTTTTTTCATGTTTCATTGAAAACCAAAATTTTTAAGTAGGTATAGGCCTAATTTTATTCTAAAAAAATCAAATTTTTCAAAATTTTGTTGAACACTTTTTTTTACAATTTTATTGAAAAAATATTTTTTTCAATTTTATTTTAAAAAAGGCATTTAAAAAAAATTGATGTTAGGTAAACATTTTTTTTTGCAATTTTATAGAAATTTTGTTAAAATAGTTTTGTTCAAAACATATTATCTAATCGAAAAATACTTTTAAAAAGCAAAAATCCACCAAGCTTAGAAAAAAAAATCCGAAAAAATTATCTGATATGAACATAACACTACCACCAATCAAAAATAATTATGTAATACAGAAGTTTGAAAGTTTCAACTTTGTACAACAACTTCTTGAAAAATGTAAAAAGTTGAATACAGTGCAGACGTAGAGGTCTGCACGATGCGATGTTTTGCACCGCCCACATCACATTTGTTTTAAGCGACTCACCAAATTAAATTTCGTTCCAGGGTGACCAACTTAAAATTTTTTAATATTTACCATTTTGCTTCAATAATTTGAAAAGTGTGTTCAATAAACGGTCTACAATTGCTATTTTTGAAAGGAAGTTGTTCTATCGTTTTACACAGCCTCAAAATTTGAATTGGAGGCCTCTGTAGTGAATTTGCATGTAAAAAAAACACTTTCTTTTGAAAAAAAGTGGCACGGCGTTAATACCCTGCCAGGTAGGGTAAGACCGCCAATTGGTACTTTTTAGAAAATTGGTCATTGCCACTCCCATGAGTCTCCCCACCGCTCTCTTGACACATTGTGATAGTTTAGGGTTCTGACTACCACATCCGACAATTACTTTTACCATGTGGGTGAGTGGGGATGTGTGGGGACAAATCTCGCTTAAGGTGGCGTTATTACCCGCGTAGGTACCTTATAATGAATTATGTTTCATCCATTTTTTTTTTTTTTTTTTTTTTTTTTTTTTTTTTTTTTTTT
>FIZV01066086.1:0-10410 GCA_900050545.1 Trionymus perrisii | reverse complement strand
GTTTAAATATTTGTACTTATTACAAAACGTAAAGAAAAAAAGAGCTATTAAAAGAAAAAAAAAAAAAAAAAAAAAAAAACTAGAGGAAACTTTTTTTAAAACGCTACTTGTTTGAAACGTTATCAGACACAATAGCGAAGAAAATTTTGTTTGATTGGAAATCTTTCATCAGCGGAATTGCCTAACAATTGAAGATTAACCAAAATAAAGTGGAATAAAACAATAAAAGCACTAATGCCCGTAGTGGAAACGAACGAATATAAATCAACATTAATCACACGTAAATATACCTACGTTATCTACAATACGGTTTTTTCTTCATTTAAAGAATTATGATAACGCGGGCTCGAAAATATTGATATATTTTCACCAACTGTGGCGGTTCTTTTTCATCATTGGCTGTTTATACAGCAACAGGTCGTAGCGTAAATTTGATACTAGGCCTGGATAAATACATGGAATTTTTAAGGAAAAAGTACTTTTGAAGTGAAGTATCAAAGGAAAGAGTTGAAAAATACGAAAAATAGTATTCGCGTGTAGGTACATAAACACGTCAACACCCTTAAATATGAAATATGAGTAAGAGATTATCCAATTTCACCTTGGCAACGTAAGATTACAAACATAAACCTCAGGTTTCAAAGTATTATCAGAAAAACGTGATATTTCTAGCGCTTCCTGATGCTAGAAAAAATTAACTACGACGAAGTAATGAGCTGGTGTAATTATTTTCCGATTAAATTATCCAAAAAAGTATAAAACAAGCGAACATCTAAAAATAATTTTGAAATATATGGTTTCAATTATTTTAAAGTGTTTCTTCGAATTCATAAATCATAATGCTGATAATCAGTGTATATACGAATATGTGACAATTGTCGGTAAATATTTACACCGAGATAAAATAATCCTATCTGCATTCGTTCGAATCTGGTAGAACTTCTCAATTTTGGGAACTTCAATGCACTTGATTCACTACAACCTCGAAGTGGTAGGTATAGGTACAGGTAGTTAATTAAAATTACGAACCAAAAGGGTAGAAAAGAAACTCACTTTAAAAAATAAATTTGTCCTTCTTCGGTTCTTGCCTGCTCCCAGCCATCAGGCAATGGTCCCAATTCGTCCAATGTTGTAATATCGTAACTTCTTTGTTTCAAATGTCTGATCTGCTGGTGTTGTTGCTGAGCAGAAGCGTAAGTCTGTTGAAGGGAAGCTGGAGAACTGTGCGCTCTGGAGTGATTGATCTGGAGACCTGTTGAGGTGCTGGTTGTAATAGTTCCGAATGCTGAATCTCCTGAGTTTTCTCGACTATGAGATATGGATGATACGGACGGTGATTTCGAACCAGTTGAAGGAGGATTGAAAAATGATTTTGGGAGCTTTCGCATAGCGTATGGCACTGTGAGGGGTTTGTTAGCATCTGGCTTGAGTACCGAGTCGAATAAAGCTTGTAATTCAGTTTCCGAATCATGATCTATTCTCATCACAACTGAGTTGTGGTTCAATTTGTCGTTATCTGACATCGTGGAATATTGAAAAATAAACTAGCATTTACGCACTGAACAAAATTTTAAAACGGGGCCAAACCGTCGCCCATCGATTTCACCCGAAGGAATTATACTTAAAACAATACATTAATTAACTTACACCATAACTAAAAAGTACAATTCGGAACTTCACTCCACGATCTAACACAGACATCACCACCGACCAATGAACTTCTCAACTAACGCAAAAAAAAGAACACAAGTGTACGCGGTATGCGGTAAAACCACAAAGTACGAGTCCATCTTGTAGATGGCGCTACTCGCTAGCGCTTCTGAACCATCTTTTCTTTACGTTCTTAATGCGCTCTGTGAGAGATATTAATAAAAACCATTATCAATGAATACGAAAAAAGCAGCAATAAAGAATCATTTCTATTAGATTCTGTTGGAAAACACAGTAAAATTTTGGAGAAAATATGAAAATTTTATCATAAAAATTATTACTTTTGCTGTTCAAACTCGATGTTTGAAATTTAAAACACGCCGAGCTCACGTCACCCATCTTGAAAATCTTCTTGTTCATACCATGTAAGTAGGTACCTATAATTTGTAATTTTTCAAAAATTACTTTGATTGCCGGAGCACTGAAGAATTTTGTATTTTGTATAAAGTCAAAATGAGTGCTAGAGTGCGGCATAATATTGAAATGCTTATTTGTTAGGTCACCTCTGATTCCAAAAGTAATGAGGTTTTAATTTAAAAAATCTCTGAATTTTGAGTTCCAATTCATTTTGCATTCGTGTCTATTCGCATTTTTTTTACCCAGCATTTTTAAATATTTTGACAAATTGGAAAAAAATATCCCAAAAAAAAAGTTGAAGAAGTTTTTTGAATTTCTTTCTTTTTTTAGTTCTTAAAATTTTCGTTTTATTAAATTTTTTCTGGTGTTTCAGTTTTCAAAAAGCTGTGAAATGAACGCCATATTGATTTTACATATTTTTAGGGAAAATGCATATTTTGGCTATACCTACTTGGGGTAAAAAAGCTGCATATTTTATGCATAATTCGGTTCATTTTTATTCATATTACGCCGCAGTGTAAATAACACAATACCTATAGAAGTGAAGTTTCAGAAAATTAACAACATGAATATTAAAATGTATTTCACACAGAGAATACTTTAAAAAGCTATATCAACAAAGACATAGGTACAATAAATTAATTGAATTAATCATATCGTAAATAATTGAATACATAACCTTGTATAAGAATATTAAAAATAAATAAATGAAATGCAACCGATGATAAAAATGTGTGTGTAAACTCGTAATCAATAAAATTATTTCTTTTTGCTGCCAGTGGCTTTCGCAGGAGTTACCGGTTTGCCTTTATTAGGATCCTGCGCCGGAGCAGATTTTACTTCTTGAGAACTGGCTTGAGATTCAGCTTGAGGAGGTGATGGTTTCTGACATACCGGGCTTGTCTCCGGAACGCTAGCAACTGATGTTTTAACGGGGGTTGGAACTTGAGCGGCTGGTGTGGCAGCAACTGCAGGCGGAACAGGTGCCGAAGCAGGTGCCGTTGAAACAGATTCAGCGGCAGGTTTTGAAGGTACTGGTGCAACAGGTACTTCAGCAACGGGTGTTGGAACGGCGGCCGGTTCAGTAGGGGTGGGTTTCGATGGTATAGGACAAGACAGAGGTTGTTGCGCCGGTTCCGCACTTGCTACTTTAGGGCAGGATTCAGGCTGCTTGGTGCTTTGAGAACTGGCCGGTGGTTTCGGGCAAGATAAAGGTTGCTCTTCGGGCTTAGAACTTGCTGGTGGTTTTGGACACGATGTAGGTTGCTCTGCCGGTGGTTTTGGGCAAGATAAAGGTTGCTCTTCGGGCTTAGAACTTGCTGGTGGTTTAGGGCAAGATGGTTGCTCTACAGATTGAGCACTGGGTGTCGGTTTGGGGCATGCTTCAATAACGGAAGCTACTGTGGCAGAACTTTCGGATGAAGATGGCGAGCTAACTGATTCAGCAGACGGAGGGGTTTCTTCTATAGCGCTGGATGTTTCAGCTGATTTCGTTTCAGGTTCGAAATTCATGGTTTGCGAGATTTTTTCCCAAATATTGCTGAAAGAGTCTTTTCCCAAATAATCGATGTTACCGTGTTCCCAATTCTGTCTTCTTAGGAAGTCTTCGCGAGCTTTTTGTTCCGGAGTTGGCTCGTCTAATTTCATCTGTGATAGAGAATTCGCTAAACCAGCCTGAAATGAGAAAAACAAATTGTAGTGATGAATATGAGATTTTCTTAACATTAACTAATCTCAACAAACGAATATTATTTCTTTAAAAATTATTTCAAAATTTTTTTCATACAAAGCGAACAAGCCGTAAAGCAATCCAGTCAAGGAAAGTATCATCGAACCGTATATTTAGGTATAGACACCATTTATATGTTCATTTTTTTTTAATTGTACTTAAGTAACCATTTTCGTTCAAAAAAATTTATACGAGACGATTTTAATTTTTTTTTCAATTTGCTGACATTTTTAAAACCACCAAATTAGAAGTTTAACGTTTCACTAACCTAAATTTTTCTTTATTTGAAATAATACCTAATTAAGTAGAAATGTACATCGATAAAGAAACTACTTACGTCAACATGGATTTCTTTAGGCCTATTACTTTCCGAATAACTGTTTTCTTCGAGTAAAATTTCATTTGTTAAGGAATGTAACGAGGAATAATTATTTATAGGAATATCACAGGAATAATCATTTTGAACAGAATCACAGTTGACTTGGTCATTTCTACAGATTTCATCGTTAACGTTACTTCGTTCAGTCTCACAGTCATTTGTAAATTGATTATAATTGTTATGAGTAGAGTTATGCTTATCACATGCTGAACAATCCGCCTGCGTATGCAAAATTGGCGCAGAATAAACCTCGATCGAATTTTCATAATGAACAGGAGCATTTTCAATTTCAATGTATTTCGGTTCACACGTAGGAGGCGCAAAATTTGCACATTTACTCGTATTAATGTGATGATAATCGTTCTTAGTACATTGATCTTCGTACGAGTTAAAGTTACAGTTCTGCTTTTCGTTGTTATAATTTTGTACATGTACAGTATCGTTATAACTGCATCCCGTTACACAGATATTATTAGACGGTTCCACAACACTAGTCGCTATATTCTTCTCAAATTCTTCCCAAGGATCGGTAAAAATAAAATGTTCCTCAGTTTCCGGAGCAACAAATGGTTCGGGAATGTATACTTCATTACGCATAGGATTATTTCGGAAAGGAATATTTTTAATTGTGATTTGTGGTGTGTACCAGCTACGAAGAAGCAGTCGGGTCTGCGCAAATGTGAAAAAAAACACAAAAAATAGAAAACCATGCGAGGGTTAATTAAATACATATTTACAAAAATTGTTAATAAGCATTAGCAATTTTCGAGGATCGAGAATAAGAAATTTTAAATAAAAATAATTTTATAGCAATATTAATTGATTTTCAGTTTCAGCAGATTAAAAAAAAAATAAGAAGAACTTGCATAGATTTAGCATTATTTAGTAAATAAGTGTATCAAGTAGATAATCAAAAATTCAAGAAGCATACTACTATGAATGCTAGATTTTTAAAATAAAGCCAAAACACAAGCAATATGTTTTCAAATAGGTTTAGGTAGGTGTATAGGTAGGTAGGTACTAGGTATTATTACAAGCGCAATCAAAATGTGATACAATATTGAAAATATATTTTAAAATCGAAGCGAGCAAATATAATTTTAAAATAAAATTTCAAAGGTCATATCACTCGAGGTAGGGAAGGTAAAGGTACCTACCTACATAATTTCTCATAGTACAGTCGCAAATGGGAAAAAAGTCATCAATGTTATCGAAAGGTTAAAAGTGATTTTACAATTGATTCAAAATTTAGGACGTACCTATTTAAAAAAAATGAGCTGAGGTTTAATTTTTTTAAGGCCCCCCCTTCTCATAAATTCCACCCCCTTTCCTAGATCTCTCTCTATCTCTCTACCTAATGCACAAATTAAAAAAATTTTCAAACAAAAGTTGTAGATTGAAATTTTTGGAATAATTTTGATTATAACAAAAATTTCAATTTGATTTCTCTCTCCTTTCAAATTTTGCATAATACGTATGAAAATCACCCTTACTGAACTTCAATAGTAGAGTGTTGCTAATTTATATTCGCTTCCAAGGTCCCAATTGAAAAAATTTTCAAACAAAAGTTGTCGGTTGTAATCCTTGGAGTAATTTTGATCAATACAAAAGTTTCGATTGGAACTCTCCTTCCCCACCAATTTTGAATAATACAATCATTCGGTGATTTTAATACGTATTACGCTAAATTGAACGGGAAGGAAGCGTTCCTATCGAAAGTTTTGCAATAATCAAAATTATTCCAAGGATCTCAATCCACAACTTTCATTAGAAAAAATTTTCAATCTGTACCTTAGGTACAGAGATAAATCAGTTTTTTGGAAAGGTGGATGGATCCTTGGAAAAAAGTGGCCTTGAAAAATAGGTAGAGCACTACCTCATTTCTTTAAAAATAAGTCCTAAAATACTAACCAATCATAAAATAGGTTTTAACTTCTCGATTGCACGGAACTTCTCTTAACGACCGTATTTACTAGGTATCTGTTTATAATTTGACATATTTTCGTTTTTTATGTGCACTCATTAACTTACCAAAAAAATTATAAAAATTTACTGTATAGGTATTAGGTATAGGTACATACCTATAGTTTTTAAAATTTGAAAAAAAAGTCACGTTAAATACCTAGGTACATTTAGACAGATATAGATTTATTTTGAATTTAAAAAATAATACTTGAATAAAATCCAGTGAAACGTTAATACTTTCATTATTTATTTTTGAATTAGGTAGTTGAAATTTTAAATATGCCCTATCAAGTCTGAGCTCTCGTTGGATGTAAAAATTTCTTGACATAAAAAAAACACATTACAGCCTACTTCGTAATTAATTTACACATTTCAAGCCTAATTAAATAGCTACGTACCATTTCAGGAGACAATTGTGTATGAACACAGGCGCAAAACAGATCCCACCAATACTGCAAAAAATTTTGTAAATGGGATGAACCTGGGCCTGCTTCCACAGATCGTGTTAGAGAATTGAAAGGCTGCAGCCATGGCTTCGAATTACCAATAAAGTGTACAATTTTCACTCCTCTTCCGTACCTATAAGCGCAAAATAGATGACGAAAATGATCTTTTTGGCAATTTTTAATCGTTTTTGTGCCACGTTAGTAAAAAGTATCAATGCCAAAATTTACATTGTAAAATTTTCATATAGCTGTTTGTGTACATTACAATTTACAATACAAGGTATGTAGTATATTGAAGTAGTATTAAAATATGAGAAGTAGGTAATTATCAACCCTTGGCAAAAAGATGCTTAAAAATCAGCATGAAAAAACGAGATAGGTATAGTACCTACTTTTTTCCACAAATTTAACCCGCTATTGTCTCGAGAAACAAAAATTAAAAATAGTGTTTTAATTCGTATCAGACGAGTGGGCGAGAATTATCATCAATTCAATTAATCTATTATAATTCATAAAGTTGGGTCACTATAGTGGCCACAAGACTAATTAAACGGATCTACCTACTGCACCGAAAATAACTCCAAGATAACAGTCAAAGACTTCATTCAAGGTTAATAATGAAACTGATATCATGCCAGGCTTACGGCCCATAAATGGGGTTAAAGTACTCCACGCTTACATAATTTTTGAATTCTTTTGTGGAAAAATCGAAACGTAATCCGAGTAAATTGCTCGACTTGAAAAATCTTGTAGGGAAAAATTCGAAAAATTGAACTCGGTGAAAAAGTTATTTTAAATATGATAAAAAGTCATAATGATTTTCAAGATCAACGAAGCTTAGCTGGTGTATGGCCAACTAGGCCACCTGGTCAATTTTCACGAATATTAGCACAGTATTATAATGTAAAAAAAACGCGATGCTATTTTCGGCGATTTTTAAATGTATTTACCATTTAAAAGCAGGCAGATAGGAATAAATGGCAGCTGAGCTCAAATTATACAAAAATGGTAATCTTTTGCTAGCATCGCTTGTAGCCCAATCACTGAAGTACATGTTGAGTAATCCTTGATCGCCACCTAGGTACCAAATATAGGGTATAATTATTCGCCTGAATTGACATTTAAATCGGAATCAAAATGAATATATACCATCGAAACTTCCATGAGTGATAGCGAAATCATATAATGACTTAAACGTTTCTTCGGATGGTTTAAAAACGAACACGCCAGAATTGAAACAATCCGGCCAACCTACATCAGGTGCGGCTGATAACTCTTCCCTTTCGAATAATTCATCACAGTTTTGAAGTACCTATTGAATAAAATCAAATATCCGATTAAAAGCTAATCTAATATTGAAACAATAATAAAAATATCTACATAAGCAGTCAACGAGGTAATAAAAATGCGTAATTCGTAAGTCAACCATAAACTCCTAGACTAAATTTACATTTTGAAAATTTCAAACGACTCGAATGATTCAAATCGTCGTCTATCTATTACTTCAAACGAGATTTCCATGTAAATGATTTGTTAGCAGGAGAGTGTAGAAATTAACGTTAGGTTTATTAATAGAAAAGTCAACATACCAATGTATCGGCATCCAGAAAAACACATTTTTCGTATTGTGTTAATTTCCATGAGTGTAATTTGGTGAACGTGATACCTAATTCGGGCCTGGCAAGTAGTCTTAAATTCTCGGTATCTGCTGAATCTAATATGTCCACTTCTTTTACTTCATCGTATATCGATTGTAAGGTACCACTGGAAAAACATACGTACGAGATGTTTAATTTGTCAGTAGGTAATGGTAAATAGGTACTTAATTATGATCGGAGGACTGAGGGTCATGGGTCAATATTAAGGTAGGTACTCGTAAATGTAGTCGGTAGAAGCGAGCTTTTACATATTAAACAAATACTCATATTCATCTTGTAATCAGTTCGGAGATTGGCGATAATAGAAGAAAATATTCCAAAAGTCTGTAAAAAATATTGACAGATCTTTCTGAAAAATTATCTTTATAATTAAAACGAGAATTACACTTAATTTTGTTTAATTGCAATTTGAAATGCATTTCCAATTTCTCTTTAAGTGAATAATCTTGTAATTTGTATTTAATTAAATGAGCTCATCATACATCGTGACATGCAATCAAAATTGTTAGGTAGGTCCAGGCAAGAGTTAGAATTCTCTAGGACGAACGGAAGAAGTATTTTTCCCGAAGGCCGGGTGACAATTTTTTTCCTTCATAAACAACAGAGATTTTTCTCCGCGAAAATTGGATTTTCCACAAACTTTGAAAAATATTTTTACACAAAAAAAAAGTGAGAACATAGATTTCAAATTTTTTAAATTAAAAAAATTTCCAATTTTTTAAATTCAAATAAATTGAGCAATTTTTTATGGCAAAAATTTGAAAATTATCAAATAACCCCCCCCCCCCCCCCCCACCAAAAAAAAACGTAAGAAATATTTTAAATCCAAAAAATGAAAGATTTTTGTCATTAAAAACATTGAAAAAAATAGAATTTCAAAAAAATAGAGAATTTCTATCGACAAAAAATTTAGTGATTTACGAGTCTTTCTCAAAAAAGAGAAGATTACTTTTCTCCAAAAAATTGAGTTTTTTTTGTCCTGAAAAGTCATATTATGTAGATTTTTGTACCAGAAATTTAAGAATATTTTTATTCCAAAACCAATATAGGTAATTAAAAAATTGCCATCTCCGAAATAACTGATTTTTTTCTCTGAAAAAATATAAAAGGTTTTTCTACACTAAAAAAACTCAGCCTTTTTTCTCCAAAAGGATTAAGATAAAAATACGACTATTTTCTCCAAAAATACGGGGAAAAAATAATTTAAAAACATTGAGTTTTTTCCTCAAAAAATTTTGAAATGTTTTTATTGAAAAAATAAATAAAAAATGAAAAGCTCTTTTCAAAAATTTTCAGAAGTTCAAGGATTTTTTTTTATACTAAAAAATTTTTAAAAATAATTTTAAAAAATTAGGAATATTTTTACTCTAGGAAAATTAAGAAGTTTTTTTCAAATAAAATTTATTGGGCAATTTATTCCTTTTTTCAAAAAAAAGGTGTCTTTCCTCTCTAAAAAATGGACAAAATTTTTTATTCCAAAACAGAACTTTTTTGCTCCAAATGAACTGAGAAAAATATTATTAAAAAAAATGCGAATTAATTTTTTTCCCTTTAAAAAGCTAGACTTCTTCCAAAAAAAAAAAATGAAATAAAACATGAAAAGAATAATTAATTACGATGTTTCCACAAAAGAATTTGCGAAATACTTGAAATACTTTTGTATCATAAAAAATGAGTTTTCCCAAAAAAAATTGAAAAAATTATCTCTTTATAAAACTGAAAAAATGTTTCTTTAAAAAAATTGAAAATTTATTTCATTTCAACAAACTGAGTAATTTCAAAAAATATTTTGATTTTTTTCAGTCGAAAAATTGTGAAATTTTTTACAGAGTAAATGAATTTATACGTAAAAAGTTGTAAAATTTTTCAGGTAAGAAATTTAGTGGTTCGTCTCTTAATGCCTAAAAAAAATAAAACGTTTTTTTTACCTCCAAAAAACAGATAGGTATTAAAAAAAATTGAAACAAAAGAATACGATTTTTTCCTAGGAGAAATATTTTTATGTACTTCCAAAAACGAGAATTTTTCTCTAAAAAAAATGAATCAATTTTTACCTCTCAAAAATTAGATTTTTTCTCAAAAAAAAAAAAGAAAAAAGAAAAAACGTATTTTTTAACTATATATATTTTTTTATATACAATTGAAAGAATTTTTTTTAGAGAATTA
>FIZV01066080.1:0-15632 GCA_900050545.1 Trionymus perrisii | reverse complement strand
AGATAAAGGTAGACCACAATAGAATATCGAAAAAAAAAAAAAAAAAAAAAATGAAAAAAATGAAAATCGTAAAATATGAAATTTCTCCATCCGAACGTTCGATAAAATGTTGCGGTAAAAGTTGGTTTGACAGTTTTTTTTTCATTCTCGTGTTTATATTTTACGTTAAATTTACTCCCGACTTTTGTTAAGATTGCTTTTCACATTTCACTTGTGGTGTTTTACCAAGTTAAATGGAAAATCTATCTGCGTTCGGTTTCCACATTCTCATTCACAACAAAAATAATTGACAACTCGATCTCGTATGTCTCTTATATGGATACGATTACTTTAATCTCCTTCCGGAGAAGGCCATTAATTAATGGATGACTCGATAGTATATCCCTGTATGGGTATAACCGTATTCTGCGAATTTAATCAATCGACCGATGAATAAAGGATTAAAAATTAAATCGCCGTTAATTCGACGTCGGGCGTTGAATTTTCTCGAAACACGTTTCGATCTCTGTGATAGGGTTGGAGCGTTGATTTTTTTCTCACATTTCGCTCATAAAATGTAAACTTTTAATGGGTGTAAAAGCAGCGTCCGATACGAAAGAATGCTTTTATATTTTCAACATTTTCATTCCGACAATAACAAAGGCATCAGTGTTTACAGTCTTCTAGTGTAATATTTTATATAATTCTAGGGGCGAGTTGTATGTATCGTTAAAGTAACACTTTAACATCAGCCATTTCGGCGTTTAAAATTTCACTTTCTCTCGCAAGATGAATACCAATTAATTAAAACTATTCAAATATTACAAAAAGCTCGATTTGAATTAAAAGCGTATTATTATCATAAATATTTATGAAGCTAAAATGCTCGCTCGTAATGGCGTAGTTTGTCTGCGATGCGATGGAATTGTTCTATCTCGTCCGAAATACTCGTACATCTAACTACCTCTTCGTGAGAATTTTTTCACCGTCTGGCATTCCAAAATGGGAATATTTCGTTATAACATGATTAAAAGGTATCTCATGCCTATATTCTGATATAATCTACTTATTAACGCGATGTATTTTATTAAATAGGAAGGTATACGCCATTATATTTTTTCCATCGTTGTACTCTTCTTGTGCCAAATTCATTTCGGAGCTTTAACCATTCCAATTTAATAGCTACCTATTTAAATGGTAAATACTGTACGTAGGTAAATTCACAGGGCAAATAGGCAATCCCTATAAGGAACAAAAAATGTTATGTTCGTACTGCCTATCTTAAAAATTGAAGGGACAAGAGACTCCTACATGGGTGACACTAATCTCAACATTTTTTGGCTGCTAAGTTTGAAAATGAAGGCGCTACAACGCGTTAAAATGTGATTTGCGAAGTGCGAGGCTCTTTTGCGCCTTCACTTTTGAAAATTGACAACTAAAAAAAAAATCAAAAAAATACAGTTTGTAAAATGAACATATCGTGTATGAAATAATTCAACGATAGGTAGAACTCGAGTAGTCAAACAAAATACATTATCATAAGTTGCCTATCTTGATTTTGAAGGGGCAATGGTTTCAAAAAATTCAATATTTTGTCAATACAATCCATGAAGCAAATCTAACTCTTTGAGAGGAGCAAAATCAGTTATGTTAAAAATTGGCCTATCTTTAAAAATGAAGGTGCTATGGAGCATCAGATTTCTAAAATACCGGTTTTTGAATTTTTGATGCTTCATAACGCCTTCATTGTCAAAGATATGCAAATTCTTCACATAACTTTTTTTGTTACTCTCAAAAAGTTACATCTGTTTCGTGTATTGCTTTGGCAGAATTTCTCAATTTTCATGTCTCAAAAGTGCACCCTAATAATTAAGGTAGGCAATACTTTTGACAGGAATTTCTTGTCGTCATAACTCCTTCAATTTCAGAGATGGGCATCCCATTGTGATAACAACTTTTCTTGTGTTTTTGAAGTACTATACCCTGGCGCGGTTGAAAATTTATTTGAATACAGTGTTGCCAACTATCTTGCTTTGAATCAAATTTGCAAAGCTTTATAGCGCCTTCATTTTTCGAGATAGGCAATTTATCATAATAATGTTTTTTTTTTTTTTGTCTGCTCGAGTTGCATCTATGGTTAAATTATTGCCTACGCTTTATTGAACTTTCTGTATATGAATTAATTTAAAACATCCAAAAAGTATACCTATTTTGTTTCATTTATTATCTATCAATTTTTTTCAAAGAAAATTTTTCTACACGAAAAAATTAGTATTGAAAAAACCTAACTTCAGTCAATGAAAAATTACAAAAAAAATAATAGAAACATGAGTGTAACTTTTTTGGATGAACGTAATTAGTTATGCGATAAAATTGCCTATCTTCAAAAATAAAGGCGTTACGGAGCTTTGAAAATTATTTGACTGGTTTTTTCAAATTTAAAGCACTGCAGCGCCTTCATTTTCAAAAGTGGACAAAAAATGTCGAAAGTAAAAAAGTTGACTACTCGCATGCTGGATTTAAAAATTCCTACCTTAATTTTATTTTTGCTCGCTGCTTCAATTTTTGAGATAAGCGCTACATTTTTTGTTTCTTATGGATTCTTTATTCTCACCGTGAATTTTTCTACAAAACTAAGGAAACACCCCAGGGCCCAGATACCTACATACTGTAATGTCATAACTATTCTGCTAAGTTTTTTTCTTTTCAAAGAAGCAAGTAGATACAAGACTACGCTCCCCACCTCGAGTCCACTCAGGGTTACAGGATAAAGATACATCACAGCAAAAACAATCACTAAAATGTGACGTCAACGAAGCGCCAACGCCACCGTATCGTCTGCACAGCCTTCATCATAAGTGTGAAAAAGTTACCTATGTCGTCGGTGCTGGTAAGATGAATGGACGATTAATACGAGAGTATTTGGATACCTAAATTGCTTCATTCATCAACGTCAAATATTTACTGCGGTTTTTCTTAATACCAGCTACTTGAGGCGTTGAGGCGAAAATACGATTTGATTATTGTAACGAGGTGTACTTTTTCTTCCTGATACCCATAGCTCTATCTACGTACATTCCAACTTTGTGCAAAATGATGGAATTCAAATCGGACTGGAAGCGGTTTGTTTCGGATTGGTAATGTTTTCGTGTATTTATTTACGATGTAAATGCTCGATTTAGTTTTCAAATTGTTTCAAAGCTTATTTGAATAATGCAAAGGTTTCAAAAACATACCAGCTTCTGGAGCGAGTAGAGAGGGCAACGAATACTATACACTTTGTTGCAGCAATTGAAATAGGTAAATGGAAATTGAAGAGCAACAATTTGCAACTGTTTTACCTACGTATTTGATATTCGATTGTGTATTGAAAATCGAGCTTATCAAATAATTTTACCAACTAATTTCTATGAAGTGAAACATTAGACGAAAAAGACGTAAAAAAAATTGGAAGTAAAGTCTTTCATAATGGGATTATTTTTTTTTAATTTTATTTTTTTTTTTAAGAATTTGGAATACCTTCTTCCAGTTTTGTAATATGTATCACCTCTCATCAAATTCATTTCATCAAAGAAAATATTATGTTGTAGTAAAAAAAAATTTCCAACATTTTTTGAATTTTTCAGGAATATTTCATAAATATTTTTGATTTTTAAATTGCTTTTATTAGAGAAAATATTTTTGTACGTAGGTATCTAACATTTTTTGCGAATATTTTCAAAAATGATTTTTGAATTTTTTGACACTTTCAATCTTTTTTTACGCAATTTTTTCAGAAAATTTTTAAATTGTTTTCAGAAAATTTTTCAAAACGTTTACTTTAGCAAAATTTTTATTCAAAAAAACTTTGGGTACTTTTTTAAAAAAACGTAATTTTTCTAACAAAAGTTTTTTTTACTATCTATATATTTTCAGTAAATTTATTTTTTAGAGAATTTTTTTACGGTAGGCGTAGGCACAAAAAATTTTATAATTTTTTTAAATCATTTTTAAGGAGAATTTTTGATAAAATTCCTATCGTTAATTTTTTCAACACCTTCATTTCTATTTTATCTAAAAGTATCGAGAGATGTTTTTTTTTTCAAAATAATTGTTTATTTCATATTTCCTTCAAAAAGGTTTAAAAAAAAATCTAAAATCTTCAGATTTTTTTAAATGTTTATGCCTATAAATTCGATTTTTTGAACCTTACTACCCCTCCTTCTCTTTACAGACTTTTTTTAGGTACAAAAAATTTGAAAATTTTCGTTCGAAGTGATTTTTGAAAAATCAAAAATAATATCTACCGGTACCTACCACAAAAAAATTACTTCGGAAAAAAAATTTCAAAAAAGAAGCGTTCTTGAAATTTTTCTGGAAACGTTTTAAAAGCAATTTGGGAAAAAATAATCTTGATGTTTTTCTTTTTAAATTGAACAGTTCGAAAAAATTGGTAAAAAAAGTTCTCCTGGAAACAAATTTGCAAAAAAATATATATATAGGTATTTTCAAAAAAAATTGAATGTTTGCTTCATGCCAAATTTGTTCAAACATTACTTCTTTCGAAGTACAAAAATTCTATTTAAAAACTTTCTTTACAAAAAAAATATATACATATTTCTTTTTTGCAAATTTGTTTCCAGGAAAATATTTCGAATCATTTTTTTTAACAACTTATTGATTTAAAAAAAAAAATCGGGCGATTCTCTGTTTTCATAGAATTTTTAAAATAATAAAAAAATCTCGAGAACATTTTCTTTTCAAGAGAATTTTCTGAAAAAACTTCTTTGATTTTTTTTTTCAAACTTTTGAATCTTTTTTTAAAAAATATTTTAATACTCATTTTATTTAGAGAATTTTTGGCATAAAAAATATTTTTTCAAACATATTCCAAAAAAAATCTCGTAGAAACAACTTTGAAGTATAAATTGAAAAATTTACTAATTTTTCAATTTTTGCATTTGAAAATTTTCATTTTTCCCTTCATCCCCCCCTTTTTCTATTGACCTGGCGTACGCCAAAGAAATAAATGATTTCTTGTGAAGTGAAAAAAAGAACGAACTACCTAGTCGATGGAATTTTATTCTTTTTTAACGGAATTTTCATTACAGTTTTCAAATAATTCGAACTTTTGTATTAGTATTCTCCCTTTGAAAGTTACGAGTATTAAGATGGAATACGAAAGAGAGAGAGAGAGAGAGAGAGAGAAAGAAAGAAAGAAAGAGAGAAGAGATGGGAGCAGTATAGGGGTACGGAAGATGGATTTAAAGTACTAGTAAGAGGAAAGATTGGACCTTTGGTAGAAATATTTGACCGGACCGCTTCGTAATTATTTTATGATTGGAAGGAAAGGGAAATAAGCAAGACACCTTTTCAATATCGTCTCGAACTGACGATAAAATAAATCCTTTAAAAACGCACGTAAAAGGGTGTACGAGTTTGGAAGCAGGACGGCCTAATCGAAAGGCAGGAAAAGTATACGAAAGAGAAAAGGAGAAACACGAAGATAGAATTCCATTTACGCGACATCGAATGACGTGAAGAGATGAAGTGGAGATTGAGCTTCAGCTACTACAAACTACAATAGCTGAAAGCGTATGCGCGCGTTGACGTCAACGCATATACCATGTCAACGTTTCGATAATAGTATACCTGCCGAGTACGATGTGCTCGATGAAGAAGTAGTCGAGAATAAAATTCAACTCGATGTGAGGAAAATTTTTAGCAAGTGTTGCGAGAAGGTATGGATGAGTGACCCTGAGATGAGGGGAAAAAATGTCTGGCGTTGAATTATTTACGCAGATGTTCACTTTAGGCACTTGGCTCGTTGTACACGAGTATGATAATATGTACGTCGAGAGAAACTTGAGCGTATTTCTTAATTAGCTTGATATACTGCCTGAGATTAGTGCTTCTTTAGACGCTTCTGTTACGGTGCGGTTTATTTTACGTCGACGTTATGTTTGGTCGTAATCTTACCAACGTTTGAAACGATAAAACGTAATCGATGTTTAAACAAAGCTCTATTACGTCAAACTGCGAATACCCACCTTTTTATGTATCAACATTCATTAGCAAAAAATTAACCCTTCGCGATACGCCTTCTCGAGCGATTTATTTGACTAGCACACAGTCGGCCTTTTTTTGTACGAGCTACGACAAAACACGTCAATCACTTTTTAAGCCAATGAAAGCGCAACACTTGAGGTAACGGTTAAACGGCGTTTCGATATGCAATTATATTAACGCCTATTTTTAGACAGACCTGTGTCACGGTCGTATTTGTGTACTCGCCTTCGTCGTCTCCCCCTCACCGCCCAACCTGTCAACGTCTCGAGTTTTTAACCTAACTTCTACCGGAGCAAAGGTTTCCGAAAACAGCCTAAAAAAAAATACTAAAATTAAACGCGTTCGTATTCCAGTCGCATTTTTTATTTTTCTACGGTCTCGACTCTCGAGTGACTGATGGGATTTAAATTTAATAATAAGCTATTTTTAGATCGACTGCGGTAGCTTTCATCGTTATTGTAAAAAATTAACCCATGGAAGGACGTCTTAGCCCATTGAAATAAGGAAATGAAATTACGTTTTGGGTTATATGAAATTTTTCGATTTTAAAAATGATTCCTTTGGTGTCCTAGTTAATAAAAATAAAAATAAAAAGTCTGCAGGAAGTTCCCCAAATGTGAACCCCCAAGTAATTCCATTCGTTTTTCGCTTATAACTCTTCAAATATGCGTTTACGCAGGAAAATGGCTTTCACTGAAATTTCAGTAGATACAATTTGCAACAAAAAAGATTATATTCGTTTTTTCCAAAAATTGAACGGGTGGCGCCAAAACAATCGTCAAATCATACAAGGCAGTTGTGAATCTGATTGTGAGAGGAAAAATGTGCAGAAGTCAGAAAGTTGATACATGTCACTTTTTCAAAGAGGGAATAAGTTGTTTTATGGAATAAATAGAATTAAATTTTTTGAAAAATTCAAGTGTTGGAATTTCTTTAAAATTCGGAATAATTTTTTTTAGACTTTTAAAAATTATTGAATTGCCTAAATTATCAAATTTCCTAAAATCGTTGAATTTTAAAAAATTGTCAAATTTCTAAAAAATATTGAATTTTTAAAAATTGGCAAATTTCCCAAAAATTGGCAAATTTTCCAAAATTGGCAAATTTTCCAAAATTGCAAAATTTTTCAAAATTGCAAAATTTTCCAAAACTGCAAAATTTTTCAAAATTGCAGAACTTTCCAAAATTGCAAAATTTTTCAAAATTGCAAAATTTTCTAAAATTGCAAAATTTTCCAAAATTGCAAAATTTTCCAAAATTGTAAAATTTTTCAAAATTTCCAAATTTCTAAAAATTGCAAAGTTTTTCAAAATTGCAGAATTTTTAAAAATCGTCAATTTTTAACGATTCAATAATTTTCTAAAATTGACAAATTTTCAAAAATTGTTAAATTTCCCATAGGTACCTAATTGTTGAATTTTCTAAAATTCAACAATTCGAAAAAATTATTAATTTTTCAAAAATTGCTAAATTTTTAAAAATTGTGAATTCCTCAAAAATGGACAAATTTTCAAAAATTATAAAATTAAAAAAAAAATTATCAAATTTCCCAAGTATAAGTAAGTAATTGTCGAATTTTCTAAAATTCAAAAATTCGAAAAAAATATTAATTTTTAAGAAATTGTCAATTCCTCAAAAACTGACAAATTTTCAAAAATTATAAAATTTTTAATAAATTATCAAATTTCTCAAGAAGCATAAGTAATTGTTGAATTTTCTAAAATTCAAAAATTTAAAAAAATTATTCATTTTTGCAAAATTGCCAAATTTTTCAAAATTGTCAATTCCTCAAAAACTGATTAATTTTCAAAAATTATATTGACTTTTTAAAAATTGCAAAATAGTTTTTCTTATAATCTTTGAATTTTCTAAAATTCTAAAATTCAAAAAAATCGTTGATTTTTCAAAAATTGTAAGTTCCTCAAAAACTGACAAATTTTCAAAAATTATTAAATTGTTAAAAATTGCAAAATTTTTCAAAATTGCCGAATTCTTAAAAATGTAGGTAAAACAAAATGGAGTTTATCTTTTTGGTCTTTATTTGAAGGGCTATTTGGATACGGGGTGTTGCTAAATCATGTAGGTGTCCGAACAAGATAATTTTGAGCTTTTATTTAAGTCGTGCTATCGATATCTTGAACTGGCATATCTGCATAATAGGCAATTCTTTTTAAAAAAAAATGACATTTTCAATAAACATAAAAAACGTTTCCAGAAAAAATTGTTATGTAGTTACAAAGGGAGAAGTCGTAGAATATGAATGCGAGACGTACCTAAATTCGAGTTTTTAAATGAAATGCTATCAAGTTGAATTAGGTTAAACGTGAACACGATTGTGTGAGACAGATCGAATTTCTGAATAGAAACGCGTCATTTGGTGAATGACCTGTCCACCTTTAGATTGCTTTTTATGGATTAAAACCGTTTGGTCAGAACGTACTGTAAAATGTTCGTAATTTCTTCCCATCGGATACCGCAAACTGCTGTTCGATTCAGTTTAAAATTAGAGAAATTGAGGTGAGACGAGTCTCGAACTGAAACTACATGCTTGATAGGTTGATAAATTTTCTTCGTGGTTGACTTTGACGGTTAATTTATTGTGTTTCGAGAGGTCTTTTTATACCTGGCGTGCGTAGTTTGTGTTTGATTTGAAAAGACGTGATGTAAGAGTATTTTTTCAAAAATTATTATTCATTTTATTTATTTTTTATTGAAAGGTGGAAAAAATTTGGAAAAATATGCTACAAGGATTTTTCTAAATTTTTATATTTAAAATCTTCTACTTAAAAAATAAATAAATCTCTTCCTTAAGTAGTTTTTCCTCCTCACCTTATCTTCTACTTACTTAGTTAAGTAGGTTTTTATTTTTTCTCTCTCTCTTTTTCAATTTAAAAGGAAATGGATCATCGATTTTCGCATTCATTTTTACGAGATATGTTCAAATTCTTCCTTTCCTCAACCCTCAAATATATATACAATTTCACATATACAATTAAATATCCCAATAGAAAAAGTTTATATTTGAAAAAAAAAAAAAACGAAAAAAAAACAGTTCATAAAAAGATTTTATTGGGTATTTTTGAAAAATTTTTCGCACAAGTTATTCTCTTAGAAAACTTTTTTAAAGATTTCTTGCCAAAAAAATCCGAAGGGTTTGTTTTTAAAAGTATTTTACACTTTTTTTGAGAAAATTTTAGTTGATTTTTTTATGAGTAGGTAGTTTAAGAAAAAGTCAGGAGATATTTTTTTTTCACAAAAAATTAAAATATTTTCTTTGCAAAAATATTCCAAAATTCTTTCGAAAAACGTTGACAAATATTAACAGTCTTGAAAAATAATTATAAAATTCTATGAAAAGGTTAAAAAAAAACAAGATGTAAAAAATTAGGAATCACTTATGAAAAAAACTGCGATGGATTAGGTAGATTAGAATAAAAAGAAACAAAATAAAAAAATCTGGTAATTCCTGACGTTTCTTAACTATCGAGCCCGTTGGGGGGGGGGAGTATTTTCTTATAAAAAGAAACAACTTTGATGGTAAGATGATGAAAAAAAATCAAAAGCCTAAAAATAAGTACCAGCCTACATTTTCAAAAGCTAACGCAGACGTCTACATTAAAAATAACCTTTTCTTGGAGAGCCTCGAATAGAATTTCATTTCACGCGTCAGTCGATCGAGGCGAATTTTTCGACGTCTTCGGAGCTAGTGCAAAAGTCATATTTTTCATTCGAATGTTTCGTGACTGAAAGTTGTTATTGCATAAAAGACTAAATTATATAAATAAATTACTGTATAACGTGGAATGGCTGGCGCCGTCGTAAAGCGTCCCCAACCGTCATAGGCAAAATGAAACGATAAATATGACGTCACCTTTGAGCACACCAGAATGACAGGCAGTGGTTATTGATCTTATTTTGCAAACAGAGAACCACATCGAGTCATATTATTTAGTTCATATTTGCCCTGTACATAAAGATTATACTATCTGCCTTCGTCCCATCCCTTCGAGTAGAAAGCGTTAGGTCGTTAGGTGGATTTGCAATAGAGAATTTCAAATGCATCGTTGCATACGACTGAGTTGCATTTCGTTTCATGTAGTTATTTTCAGATTCAGTGCACTGTATGCACACAAGCCGTCTTTCTGATCGATTTAATTTCAAATGCTCCCAATGCTCCCATTTTATTAGACGGATTCGACCGTGTTATTAATGCAGAATAATGCGAGCTATTGGGAGTGTTTTAATTTTTTACATTTTTAAAATTTACACTTACTAAAAATCGCCATTTACCGAAGTTATTTTTTTTTGCTCCTTTGTATAAATTTGCCCCCCTCAAAGTTATCATTTTATGCCAGAAACTTACAGCAAAAAAAATTTATATAAAAGGGTAAAATAATTTTTTAACCTCGATTATTAATTTTCTTCGCTATAGTTTGAACTGCAGCCAATTTTCAGTCCCTTATTACAAGATTATAAAATGTTAACGATTCGTGTGCCAAAATATTGGTCGGTACTTTGTTATACGAGGACGAGAAATTAAATTGTATCTATCGTTATTTTTATTTTAACTTTATGGCTTTCGAGTGTACAACGAATGATTTAACACCTTTTACGACTTCTAGTACATCGAATTCACCCAGTCTAGGCAAATTGATCGTTTCAACAGGGGCTAAATTTCGGCTATAAAACATTTTTTGTTAACCTAGGCCTGGATTCCGACCATGAAACTAATACAGAAATAGAATTAAAATCGACATGCAATTTATTAATAATTCATACTTATTTGAAATTATACCTTTTAAAAGGAACAAGCTTCGTAACATAATACGACCCGAACATAAAAAAAAGTAATAAGAATGTAATTAAGTATTTGCATTTTATCTGTACCTATTTTTTCTTTAGTATACCCTCTTATCGCTTGATGAGTGGTTGAAAGCTTTTACTATACACGAAATCGAGAATAGACATAAACGTGAGGTGGATTTCATAGGGAAAGAAATGAGGGTAATCAAATGTTAAGATATGAAGATATAACTTTTATTACTAAACATAGGGAAAACGAAGGAAACAAAAATTACAGCACCCGATTAGCATCTTTGCATTATAAATCACTTTTTTTTTTCTTGCTATCTCTTTCTTAGTTTTAAAGGATTTTTATCTGCTTTTAAATAGTTTTGGTTGTTTTCTAACATTTTCAAACTTTTATTCAAATTTTAGGGTAATTAAAAATTAGTGTCTATCTCAAGAATTGAAAGAACAACAGAAACAAAGTTGGGAAAAAATAATTTTTGATCACACACACATTTTTTATTCACAGAAGGGAACCTTGTCAACTGATCAACTCCAACTGAGCTAAAATTTTCCTCACTAAAAGAGCACGTCACCCAGACCTCAAATCGTAATTTTGAGCTACTGAAGTTGATTTTACGAACTACTATTTAAACAAAATTAAAAGTTTTTTTTTTCTTCACATTTTCAAAAACTAGCTATTGAACTGCATAAATTGCAAAATTTTCAAAAATTACCAAATTTCTCAAAATCGTTGAATTTTTTAAAATTTTCTAATTCGCAAAAATTGTTAATTTTTCAAGAATTACGGAATTTTTAAAAATCACTATTTTTTAAAAATTTCTAAAAACCGCCATTTTCTCAAAAACTGATAAATTGTCAAAAAATTTTAAATTTTTAAAAATCGTCAAATTTCTAAAAATTATTGGTTTGTTAAAACCTGAAAAATTTCCCAAAAATTTTTGAATTTCTCAAAATTGCTGAATTTTCTAAAATTCTCTAATTCACAAGAATTATTGATTTTACAAAAATTGACAGATATTCAAAAATTTCTAAATTTTAAAAAATCGTCAGATTTCTTAAAATTGTTAATTATTAAAAAACTGGAAAATTTGCAAAAATTTTCAAAATTTTCGAATATCTCCGAATTGCTGAATTTTCTAAAATTCTTTAATTCACAAAAATCATTGATTTTACAAAAATTTCGGAATTTTCAAAAATCACCGTTTTTTAAAAATTGTAATTATCTCAAAAACTGACAAATTTTCGAAAATTTTTGAATTTTAAAAAATCAAAAATTGTCAGTTTTTCAAAAACTGAAAATTTTTCCAAAATTTTCGAATTTCTCAAAATTGCTGAATTTTGTAAAATTCTCTAATTCACAAAAATGATTAATTTTACAAAAACTGACAAATTTTCGAAAATTTTTGAATTAAAAAAAAATGAAAAATTGTCAGTTTTTCAAAAACTGAAAAATTTTCCAAAATTTTGGAATTTCTCAAAATTGCTGAATTTAGTAAAATTTTCTAATTCACAAAAATGATTAATTTTACCAAAAGTGACAAATTTTCAATAATTATCGAATTCTTAAAAATCTTCAAATTTTTAAATTGTCAGTTTCTCAAAAACTGAAATTTTTCAAAATTTTTGGATTTTTAAAAATCGTCATACCTATTTCTAAAAATTGTCAGTTTTGCAAAAACTGACGAATTTTTAAAAAGTGCAAAATTCTTCAAAACTTTTGAATTTCTCAAAACTGCTGAATTTTCTAAAATTCTCCAATTCACAAAAATTACGAAATTTTCAAAAATCATCATTTTTTTTTAATTGTCATTTTCTAAAAAACTCACATTAAATTTTTTTAAATTGCAGAATTCTTTAAAAAATCTGAATTGTTAAAAATGAATATTAAAAAAATCATTCCCCTCTCCGCTCACATACCTTCAAAATATATCAAAAGAAACAATAAAGCCACCTGAAAATAATACAAATCAAAAAAAGACTTAAATTTTTAAAATTTTTCTATTTTCAAACTTTTTAACCTAGTTGTAAAAAGAAAGGTTTTTACAAATTTTTTTCTTCAAAAATTAAAAGGAAAAGTGGTTTAAGGATAATACGATTTTTTTTGTTGAAAAAATGTATAGAAAAAAAAAATTTGAAACTTGAATTTGAAAAATACTTTTACTTTTTTTTAATAGACAAAAAAATTGAACGAAAATCTAGTATAAAATTTTTTTACTTAAGCCCATTGTAGTGCATTTCTTTCCAAACTCAGTGTCAGAGTTGACTCAGTTTTGGGAAGAGTTTACCTATCCCTGCCAGTGATTATTTCTAAATTTCATGTTTGCCAGAGTGGTTTCCCAGACAGCCACATTCATGAATTTTTCATTTTGTGAACTAAGAAATTTTTAATTCGAAACGTGCTTTTTAATTTAACATTTTCAAAAATAATTAAATTTTTTTCATTAAAAATAAAAACTGTATGGGAGGAAAAAATTCAAATGACCGAGAATATTTTGAAATTTTAGCCCGACTACATAATTCACAATTTATAATCAATTATTCATAACGTGGAATATCGTTTTGGAAAGGAATGGAAAAAAATACTTTTTTATTTCCATTACTAACCTCGACGTCCAGATTTCTACCTTAAAAAGTCTGCCTCCGTTCTCTGTCAAAATATTCGTAAACGTGACAAGTCTGAAAAACTTCCCTTCATTGAAGTACAAATTTCTACTTCGAAACGTAGAATTATAAATTCAGAAGTTTTTAAGCAGTTTTTAACGTCTTTAATATGACATCAAAGTATATCTTTTTCTGGGTCAAATTCCTTCGAGTACCGAAATTACAATATTCATCTCTTGTAGAAATTTTCTGCTTGAAAACGTCTCCGCTTTATATTTTATAAATAGAATGTTGTCTTACAGGGCTATTTTTCGCACCCATTCTAAAAATTTTCATCGATAGGTAGGTACTGCTTTGTAAAATTCGTTACCACCAGAAGAATAACCTACTTAAGGTATTCTTGACGTGTAACTTCAATTACAATCTTTCATCGTCGCTCGTCAAATTCGCAATTCGCGAACGCGTTTATTTGATTTTTCATCTGGTTTTTTTTTTATTAATCGAATCAAGAACTTGGGAAAAAGTTTTATTAGCTGCGAGAATATTTTTTGCCGCCTTGAAAAGCCATTCTGTCATCTTGAAAGTTGTAATCAGCTTAGGAAGTGAAAGCCATCGCCGTCGTTGAAGGCCATTATAAATTTTGTATACGGCCGATTCAAAGTTTCTTTGTTTTTTCAAAGCTCAATATGGTGCAAATGGTGGCAAAATTGATCGACTGGTTTACTAAATTACACGTCATCGTATCATATCGTCGGTCGGCTTTGCAGATTGTGAACAGCAGGCTGATAAAAAGTTGTAAAATTTATAATTTACGAGGTTAAAACAACGCGCAGAAGGTAAAGGTTTCCCGATGTGTGAACGATTTTTCGAGTTGGAATAAATAATTCAAACACGTTTAGCCTCTTTCGTCGAGAATCTCGACAGACGTGATAGGACGACGAGAGAGAAGTCAAAAAAGCAGAAGAAAATGAAACCAAAGGAGGCCAACAAGTCAACAATGGTCACGTATTTGATAAATTTCACGGAGAATTTTTTCAGCTTTGCGTGAGTGTAGGTGTAGACCTACAACGGTGAACGGTGTATTTTTTATCAGATGAGAAAACATAGAAAGGAGAATAGAAAAAAGCACAGATACCGGTAAACGACATTAATTGACGCAGAAAATCGCATTTCTTAGTTCGTATTCTTACCATCGTACAGCGGTACACGCGCCTTTACAATGTATTGATTGGATTTTCATTTACGAACGAGAGAACGACTCACGACTCACCGCTGTGCAAACTGCAACCTAAAAATGGTAGTCGTCAGGCAAGCGCATTTTCATTTCAACTTTCCTCAAGGGCGTTTGATCATATCTCGCCGAACAGCCAACGACGTGCGACGCGGTACCGTGCCGGTCTGCGATGCAGAAACCAACCGACTTAAAAATCACCTTAGTAAAGCGAGGACATGGAGGTAGCGATTTTACACCCTGCTTATTCTTAGCTCAATTTTAGGAAAATTTTCATCGGCACGAACCCGCCTAGGTATTTTTAGCCGGCCTAGCGTACGTGCCATTTCAAAACGATGAAATTGATCCATCGAAAAAACACGTGCTATCGGAGCCGCTAACTACAGCGCGTTTTTCACACGTATCGATCTAATTTCTCGATAAATATCGCGGTAACGCTGACGATTGCCTAATTACCTCGTATCGTGTACTGTGCTTATAGGATAAGGGTGCATAGGCGTGACTATAGGGTGTCCTGAGTGTGTTTTGGCACACCCTACTTCTTACGGTATTTTTCCAAAATATTGCCCACTTAAAAAAAAAAACAATTTTTTTGAAAAATCAATCTTTTAAACCTCAATTTCTTGGAACAGCGTCGTAACCAGCGTCAGGGCAATCAGGGCCATGCCCTGATTGTCATGATGTTTTGCCCTGATTGGAAAAATCCATCAATTTCTCCCCTTTCGCTCAAAAAATTATGTTCTTGTTTCTATTTTTTACTCTTTTTTACATGATTTTAAAATTTATTACAATTCTGTTGCGGTTGAGTAGGTAAATACATAAATTTAAAAATTCTTGTTTCTAAAAAATGGCTAAACTAGCCAATCTGCCAAAGCTAGATGGGTCTACAAACTAATTATATAAAAGTAAAAGTCATTTAAATTTAAAAAAAATCATAAATGTAAGTTTCAGAATAACTGAC
>FIZV01066066.1:0-19935 GCA_900050545.1 Trionymus perrisii | reverse complement strand
TTTCACGTGAAAAATTAAGATGGCGCTGTTTTCGTATAGTGGAATAGTGGAACTAATTTTTAAATTTTTTATAAATTCAAGCGATATTCAAGGAGCGAATTGTTCTTAATATTCTCTTTATTCAATTTAACGATTTTTGAAGACGATTTAAAACTAGAATAAAAAGTAGGTATCTAACTCATATTTTGTTCGAGTTCAGTTATCAGCATTTTCGTGAAGAAATTTTGTGTATTAATACCCCGATACTTTTTGAGCTGGTCTGGTACATAACAACAATGTTATACGTAGGCCTGTGGCAATGACTAGCGCGCCTTATATATTCGACACCAAACCGCCACTTTATTTACGCGCAAGTAATTAAAAAAAATTAAAATCTCGCCGCTAACTTATATTAACAAATAAATTATAACTCGATAGATGATTAATGATATTTCGTATGTAAGCTCTGCTCGCGTATACCCAAGTGCCATGCCGAGACATCTTGGCCCGAAAAAAAATAAAAGCTTATTAAATAATAATTATGCTTGAAAACCGCGTTATTATAGCGATAAAATTAATGTAGGTAAACTATTGTGTGATTGTTTTAAACAGGTTAACAGAACCCATAGGCGAAGCTACTGCGCGTTGTTAACTGCCTAACGTGTAATATGCAAATATATAATAGCCGAGGTGTTTTTTTTTAGGTTTAGGGCGATTTAAAATTTTTTACTACGATAATTGAACATATCTTGTATGCAGAAGAATTATAAAGGTGAACTACTGTCATTAGTTGTAGAATTAATATTTCATATTTGTTAATACTTTTTAAAAACAACCTTTCTGCATATTTAAAGGTACTTACAAATGGTAGTTTTTATCGTCTCAATTGAATTCATCGATCAGCGATGGTAATCTGAATCATTTTGATCAATTGGTTCGTATACATAGAATTCACCTGTTGAAATTTTGAACCCCTCGGAATATTTCCAAGATCATCCCGAAGCATTCTGTGTAACTCTCGAGTAGGTCTTTACGTTTACCTATTGACACATTTAAAATCTGAATACAACTCGTGAATCACGCGGTAGCCGAAGAGTAGTCGAGACTAGAAAATTTTCACACGTATTTTCCTTCTATCAGCCGTCTTTGCGGTTTAAAAAAAAATTGAAATGCCAATTAGGTAGACGTTTGAAAAAAAAGAGGATTCTCGAAAGTATGTAATTCGTAGCCCAGCATCTTGAATTTGTATAACAATATTTGGCCAATATTGGCGAATTTTTTATTCCATTTTGCAAAACCAGTTTTATATTATAAACAGGATATAAAAGTAATTAACTTTAGCTGCTATTCGTATAAAACAGGAAACAAACATATCAATCGAATAAATTGTAAAATTATAATCCATTAGAAGTACCGATGTATAGAGAAGCATCTTGCTGCTGCATCCGTCTTTACATGGGTACTCAGGGAACGTGACATTTGTTATTTACTCTTCTGCTATATTATTTAAATGCAGTTTTTTTCTTCTCCTTCGAGTCTTCTTCTTCTGCGCTCTTCTACAGCCGCAAATTTTTATCAGTTAATAGAATTTCTTGTTTTACTGGTCGTCGATGCCAGTGCACTTGCCACCATATCGTGTCGCATCACCGACAGTCACATTGTACAGGCCCGCACCTCTGAACCATCTTCGGCCCATTTCCTTTGCAGACGATGCAGAACCCGAGGATAACGGTATATGGTTGAAAATTGGCCTAATTTGTCGGCCCACAAAAGCTTCCGTTTGTTGAAAGCAACATTTAAATTACAATTTTTTTAATTTTTATTTATTGTGCTCCCTGCTCCTAAACGAAATTGTGTGCTTTGTGTAGGTCCTTCTTCCACGAAAATATGTTATTACGATTCCTCTTCGCTCTGGAAATTGACATCTACTACATTTGCATCAACATTATTGCTATTCAAAATAATGATAAGATAATTAACATCCATTCGTCCAAAATATAAGAAATATATAATTTTTTTAAAATTCGCATGTTGGAATTTCTGTAAAATCCATAGAAAATTTTTTCCACAATTCCAAAAAAGTGTTCAATTTTTAAAAATTGCCGAATTTTTAAGAATCCAATAATTTTCTGAAATTGTAAATTTTCAAAAAATGTCAAATTTCCCAAAATTTATGAATTTTACAAAATTCTCTAATTCACAAAAATTATTGATTTTTCAAAAATTGCAAAATTTTCTTAAGTCATCACTTTCTCAAAAATTGTCAAATTTCTAAAAATGGCCAGATTTTAAAAAACTGGCATATTTTTAAAAATTATTAATTTTTAAAAATTGAAAATTTTTCCAAAATTGTAAAATTTTTAAAAATTGCTACGAGTAATTTTGAATATCGAATAATTTTCCTGAATTTCAGGCACCAGTTTCTGAAATTAGAAACTGGTTCCTAAAATTTGGGAACTGGTATTCACTTTTAGAAACTGGTTCCTACATTTCAGGAACCAGTTTCTACCTATTTTGTCGATCTCGTCAAAAAATTGAAAAACTTAAATCTTTTGAAATTTCAAAAAATCGAAAATCCCCAAAAAATGGTCGTAAAATTTTCAAACTCGGTACGTAGGTGTACGATGCGTTCAGGAATACGGGTAATTTTTTTCCAAACTAAAAGTCCGAAATTGGGGGAGGGGGCATTTTGGGGCCCCAGCACCCTCCACCCCCTCAAACTGGTTTAAGATACAGTCAACATGATAGTTTCTGGAATTAGATACCAGTTTCTGAAATTAGAAACTGGTTCCTAAATTTCAGGTACCAGTTTCTGAGATTAGAAACTTTTCTGAGATTAGAAACTGGTTCCTGAATTTCAGGCACCAGTTTCTGAAAGTGAATACCATACACTTATTGAACTCTTACCATAATTCAACTTGAAGATTAATTAAAATTTGAAAGATGTTCAAATTTTGAATTTTCATATAAATTTTAAGTTGTACCTATAAAATTTGTAAAAATTGAAAAAAATTAAAAATTAGTTCAATTTTAAATACTGCCAAATTTTAAAATTTTCATCAAAATAGTTTTGAAAATTTTTTAAAATTATAAAACATCCATCAGCTTTAAAAACTGGTTCTGTTGTAAAATTTTAAAATTTGATCCGTGATTTATCTGAATAATTTTGAAAAAATTACCAAAATTCAATCGTTGACCAGCTTTAATGCTTTATTAACTACTGAATTTTCATCAATTTTTTTAAAAATTTAAAAACTATGAATTTCGCAAATTTGGTCTAGCTTGAAAATTGAGTATATAATTTTGAAAATTTACCCGATTTTTTTAATCGTTGGCAAAAATTAACTGACTCAAAATTTTCAATCTGCCAATTTTAGTCAATTCCAAAACGCCAAGGGGGATAGTCCCCTCTGCCCCCCTGGTCGCTTTGCCCCTGCGGAGAACCTTCTCCTAAAATAAGATCAGCAGTTTGCAAATTAATTTATGAGTTGTAAAATGTTTTTTATCTCGAAATACAAAACAAATTAACAATGCAATGCATAAATGTCACTACAAAAGTCTCGAAGTTATTTACATATTTTCAATAAGTACATTTCTTATATTTATGCCATATCAAATGAAAATATGGTTTACAAAATTAGCATCGAAATTACCTACTACTCCAGTACTATCTCGACTTGGCGGACTCGGCAGCATTTGATTTGAAATAGAAAAAAAAATCCTCGCTATTAAGTAATCATTTATACCTAGGAAAGCGGCTTAGCTCTTTTATTGCAGTTTAGTGGCGGCTGGTGCGGCGTGACTCGGGCGGCAAGCGATTAGCTCTCTCGCGTGTTTGAGAAATTGCAGCCCAGTCAGGGATTATCATCATCTCTAGTCCATCGTACGAATACCCGTATATTCTAAAACGCAGCGCCAGCCACAGCAATTGTTTGATAAAAAAGAATGTTGAAACGTCATACTCGATAATACTTTTTGGTGTGTATTAAACAAAAAAAAAGAAAAAAGAAAAAGAAATGTCGGATTTTTATTGTTATTTATTCTCCAATATTTGAAAAGATAAAGGGGTAACCAGTTTATTTCTCACGGACTGGGACCGGTACTGATAGAGCTTGAAACAAGTCCAGGATCCATTGTACGTATATAAGCTGTGAAGATTAGGAACTGTTCTTTCTTTTTCTTCATCTGTGTCTGTTTTTTTATTATTTTTACGTCGGTTTAGCTAACAAAACCTATTAACGGTGAACTTAATTTTTTTATGTCACAGATTTTATTCGATGCCGTTAATAAATCTTTAGTTTTACGATGTTGTCCTTTCTCCATCCGTGTGTACTTGGTACTTAATAGATGACCCCGCTCGGTGCTGCTTGCCCATCTCAGTGCTCGTTTTGTTATCTGTTATCTGCTATTCTCTTATTATAGCATATATACGTATATATTTGCATACCTTGTACTTAAATTATAAAATGAAGCGCGTTTATGTATAAAAATCAATTTAAACTATGGGCTTCGATTAAGATCATCTTTGGTCGGATTCGCGCGCCACATCGCGTAATTACCTACTCGGAGTATTTTGGCGATGGAAGGCGAGCAGACAACGGGGTACTTGAGATGCATTCACAGCCAGTGCACCCGGACTCGTTAGGTAATTGTTGACTCGACGAGTAAATTAAATTCGATATTTTGTCGCTTATAGATTAACATCGACGATGAGGTGGTACACGCATGGGGTCATGATGTTAGATTTTTTTCATCTTTAATTAAGACGATGAGAAATCGAATTTAAAAAGATCTGTTTCAGCGTGGTATAAATAGTTTGGAAAAATTAACCAGCCTGGAGATCGCATTTATCACGTTTATAACGAGCTTTATTATTGCTAAACCATTAGAAAAAGAGGGCTATATCGTCGTGGCATGGCACAGCCAGAGAGTAATATACATACGTACCTACGTACTTAAAATACTTACCTATGGTCGAGCAATGAATATTTAATAAACGCTCTCGAACCGTTGTATCTACCAAGTCTTACGAAGCTCGCTGGGCAGATCACTGCAGCTTATTGCTATTGCCAACACATCAAAGCATTCCGCGATTGATAGCTCAACACAGAGCGGAGGGCTGTACAAGGTGGTTTGACCGACTGTATAGTCTTTTTCTTTTGAAATCTTTATCAATCGTCAGGTATCAATCGAACGGTGGCTCATTATTGTTGAAAATGCTACGCACGCTTTGACACATGCCTGATTCGTCAATCGTTGGAGTTTCTATAGGACGAAGAGCATGAACATATCGTGGTGTTGTATGCAAAATACACGTCTATACGGGATGCTAACGCTGTCTGATATTCAGAGGATCTTATCAACGGTTAGAAGATGATTTCAAAGCAAATGTGTGTAGGTATGTGCGGAAGTCTGTAGCGTATCATGAAAAGAAAAGAGTAAAAAGGGTTTAATTTTATCCTAATTACTCGATTGGTACTGCAGATAGAGATGGATTTGGTGGCGTGTGAAATGCAAACAGAGTAGCAGAATGTTATCGTTTCATCTGGTAAACTTTTACTTTCTAAAAGATACCTTTAGATATTTGATTGCTTTGCTTTTGTTTATGGGATTCGGGGTTTTGTGTAGGAACAATGTCTACATTCGTATGTGTGATTATTCTTTCAAAAATAGCTCTTTGACTCTTCCACTAATTGCCCAATGAAAGAAAAAAAATAATTATCACCTGCGCACATACTTATAATTAACTATTTTTATATACCTACTTAATTTTGTCGGCTTTGAAATATTTTCATTGGGTAGATCGTTGTCATCAGCTTCTTCTTCGTCAACGTCTCCTTGAGTGTGAAATGGTAATATCATCTATGTTGAGCGTATTGGGAATAATACAAATTGGGAATTTTTGTCATACTCTCTAACAAAGTTGAAATTTTGGAAATTGAAATCAATTTTCATTGATTATTAAATTTAAAAAAAAGTACTTATTCCTTCCATAACAATTGCTCTGCTTATTAAGGGAATTTTAAGAAACCAACTTCCCGTGAGAGTGGTGTTAAAGTCCCTGGGGACCGTGATGTTTGAAATTTTAGAAATTAAAACTCTGAAATGTGCACCATTTCACAGAGCTCGACGAGGAGATGGTTTAGCTGATTTTAAAGCGCATATACCCAATATCGCACCAGTATCCTCGAATCGAAGAGAAGCAAACAAATTTTCTCTTGTATCATTCGAAAAAAACGTTCAATCGTCCCGTTGTGTTCAGGTTCGTAGGGCTCGGCAGGTCGAATTTGGGTTCTAGCGGATTCGCACAATTCACGAAACCGACCCCCCATGAACTCCTGAAGTATTATCGCATCGAATCGTTCTAATCTGTCGATTCCATGGTACATGTTCTGGATGGTAGGGCTCAGGTTTCGCATACTTTTCAGTTTTCAACGAGGTTCCTTAGGACCCCCTTCGACGAATGCTCGATTTGCAAATCTACATTTTTGATCCTAAATAAAATTCATCTTCATTGATTATCAAATATAAAAAGATAATACTCACTCCATAAGAACTTCTCTGGTTGTTATAGGAAATTTTGAGAAAAATACAGAGTTGGCTGTTTTTTTCTACCGCAGCTGAAACGCTTGAAATATCTGCATCATCTAGAAGAATGCTGGCACTCTCAGATTCCTTCCTTTCGTTATGAATTAATAACATTCTAAACACCGCTCAAAACTAGTGAGAGAAGCAGAGGTCTATGAGAAATATCAAATCGAAATTTATTAATCCCTCTCTGACCAGGGTCGCGTGTTTATGAAAAAAAAAATTATATATATATACCCGATTTCGTGCCAAAAGTCGCACAGCCAAAAAGAGAGAAGAGGAAAAAAATATAAGCCATCGCGCCTAAAGTTACACAGCAAAAAAAAAGGAGATGAAAAAAAGACCGTCGCACCAAAATTAAATTCTGACACTGAAAATAGGTAAAAATTAATTGAACTTTATTCGCAAAAAAAAAAAAAAATCTAACAAAACCGTCCAAGTACAATGATATATAATAACGATTATAGGTAGCGGTTAATCTTCTGAATTTCTTCGCAATAATGCAATGAGATGTTATTCAGGTGAATGGAAATGCTATGCTGAATGAGCATTTAGAAGTAAGATATAAATAACAGAATGGAAGAACAGATCCTCCTGCTGGAAGTAAACCTAAATCATTGTCCAAAGCATTTTTAAGATGTTGAAAGTTCGGGTCTCCGCACCCTCCTTATTGTGGATGGCGATCTGGAAAAACTCCCTCCACGAATTTCATTCCTCCTGCTAGAAACTCCCATCACGAATTCCGCTAGCAATAAACTTAAATCATCGTCCCAACGAAAATTTCTACTACAAAAAAAAATTTATACCTATTCCAAGTAATTATAATTAAGAATTTGAAATAAGATTCAAATGAAGATTTTCTTGTGCTTTGCGGAAAAAAGAATAAACGACAGTAAACACAAAAAGATGTATTTGAGTAGTAAATTCAAAAAAATAAAATAAAAATACGAGCCTAGAGTTAGTCGAGTTTACAAAGCTCGAAGCTTATATACTGGCTGCTCCCTATTTTATCTGCGAGTACGAAACTATGCCGTTCGGCATAATACGTTCTCGCAAACTAAACAACGAGTAGGTAGCTGTTTCACTGGTGGGCGTCGGAATTATTATTGAATCCACCTCGACTCCAAATCGAATCAACAAATGTTTCCAGAAAATCCTGGGAAAGCTTGTAAGTCAACAAGTATTGGTATCCATTTAAACTTCAAATACATTTTCAAGATCGATGAAAAACCCAAGAAATTCAGTCTTTCTGAGACTATAACATTTTCTGATATCTTTCTGGTATTATTCGTCATACATTAAAGTAGAAACAACTTTTCATTTTTGTCGCTTCGTTTGTTAAGTAATATCTTAAATTATCTTTATTAATTGGTTGTCCAACTGTACGAATCATGTATAAACTTCTGATATTCAGCAAGTCGAAAGTATCGTTATTTTTGTTTTTACATAACTCAGCTGTTCCTCTCGCATTGGGAAATTTTGGTAGTCCTACAACATCTTCGTTCACAAAACGTAATGCATTTGCAACTGAATTGCTCAGCGTTTGAACTGCCAATCAAATGTTCATTTTAATATTTCCGCCAAAGTAGGTATTGCAGCATAGTGTTATTTTTATTCTGACCCCTACAATTATCCGCAAAGAGGATAAGTACCGGGGATTCCACATTGTTCAGGTAATCATGGAGGAGACTGATGACACAGTTGGCCCCTTTTGACACACGGTCACCTTCGTCGATTAAGTAGTTCATTTGAATGCGAGTTCCTAAAAATTGATGTGTTTTGATATTAGTTTGGTATCCACCTTGAGCGGTTGGCTTTCTTCTTCTTCACGAAGGAGGACGATGTGTTCGCTTGATGACCATTTGAATCAAAAATATCGCCAGTCTCTGCTAAAGTATTCTGTACGAATCCAAATAGCACTTTCCTTTTGCAGTTCCTGGAGGAGATGACTCAGTTTGGGAGGTTAAAGCTGTAGGTTCTGGATCTACATCGCGTCTCTACCTTTTTGGTTTCAGTTGGCCCAGTTGGCGCGTTATTTTAGTCCAAAAGATAAGGTATGTCTTGGTTCCATTGCGAAGATCTCGTATCGACGTTTGAAAAGTGAAAATGCATTCTACTCGTACGATGGAAAAGAATGCATAAATATGGTGGATGCGTATACCGCATTGCAACTATCACGTTTTACAATTTACTGTCATTTTAATATCTTCAATAGGTTATTATATCTGACAGTAGGCTACAGCGTCAGTGTCTGGACGTTTTATTTTCTCTTTTATTTTATTTTTATTCACTTTTTTTGTATGTGGTATAAGTAGTGCTATGTTATACTGTATACTCGTACGCTCAGCCTTACACTGCGAGCGAAGAAGTTGATCTTTCGTAATCGTTTATTTAAAATTGAAAGAATTCGCGCGGCGTTATCGTTCATAATTCTGACAGGGACGCTATTACTTCCTGAATTCGTGCTGACACCATCATCATACAACCAGCATAAATATGCGATGAATTTCAACGTTGTGGTTTTCATCCCGCGCGATTTTTAATTTATATTAATTTATACCAATACACTTCGTACTTAAACTTTTATAAGACAACGATGTATCTACCTGTGCAAAGAGTGGAGAGCAGGTTGGGAGGCGAGAATCAAACCCGTATCGGTATAAACGAAAAATATTTCACTCATTCTCGGTAATAATACGTATGTGTTATGCGTTCCTTTTCTTTTTTTTCACACATACAGAAGCATTTTTACGCATTTATGTATGTACTACTCGTATTACCAGCATTGCCGAGTATTTTTCGAAATTCGAGCAAAGATTTATATACAAATACGTCTATAAGAGATTGCGTGCGTACAGATTCCCACGGATACTAAAATTATCGACGAGTTATCATAAATAATGTAGACAGGCGTTGAAAATAGCTGGTATATTTGACTTTTTATTTATTTTTGATTGAAATAAGCATGGTATTGTGGTGCTTTGACCGGCTGAAATCCTGCATTTACTTCTTCAGGAACAGTATCACTCGAGATGGTTATCCTCTTTTTCTTCATATATTTCTCTAAAAAAAATCACTTCTTCGTAGTAGGGCCAGGAGGATACACTGCTACCTGCAGGAGAACTCGACGGCGACCGCGAGGAAAAATATAGGGAAGTTAAAAAGCTGTTACATTGTAGTGTCACTTTTTCAAAGGGGGTATAGAGCTGTTTTATGAAACAAATTAAAAATTCAATTTTTTGAATAAGTGTATTATTTTTTTAAAATTTGAATCTTAAAATTTCTTTAGAATTCTGCGGATAAATTTTTTTTGACACTTTCAAAAATCACCGAATTGCCTAAATTCAAAAATTTTTGAATTTTCTAAAATTCTCCGATTCGCAAAAATTATTGATTTTCCAAAAATTACGAAATTTTCAAAAATCATAGCGTCTTAAAAAATTGCCTAGTTTCTAAAAATTAGGTATTCAATTGCCCAAATTGCAAAAATCACATTTTTCAAAAACATTGAATTTTAAAAAAAAAATTAAGTTCACAGAAATTATTGGTTTTTCAAAAATTGCGGATTTTTCAAAAATCATAGTTTTTTCGAAAATTGTCAAATTTCTAAAAATTATCACTTTCTTAAAAAATAGCAAATTTTCAAAAATTGTTAAATTTTATAAAATTCTTCAATTCATAAAAATTATTGATTTCTTAAAAATTGTGGATTTTTCAAAAATCATAGTTTTTTTCGAAAATTTTAATATTTCTAAAAATTGTCACTTTCTCAAAAAGTAGCAAATTTTCCAAAATTATTGAATTGTCTAAATTGCAAAATTTTCAAAATTTATCAAATTTTCCAAAATCGTTGAATTTTTTATTTCAAAAAATTTTTTCATTTTTGAAGAACTGCGGAATTTTTAAAAATTATCGCTTATACAAAAATTGTAAAGTTTCTAAAAATTATCACTTTCTCAAAAACTGACAAATTTTTAAAAACTATTGAATTGCCTAAATTGCAAAATTTTCAAAAATTGCCTATCAAATTTTCTAAAATTTTTCAATTTTATAAAGTTTTTTAATTCACAAAAATTATTGATTTTTCAAAAATTTCGGAATTATCAAAAATTTTGGAATTTTCAAAAATCATTGCCTTTTCAAAAATTGTCAAATCTCTAAAAATTGTCACCTTCTCAAAAATTGACAAATTCACAAAAGTTATCGATTTTTCAAAAATTGCAAAATTTTTAAAAATCATAGCATTTTCAAAAATTGTCTAGTTTCTAAAAATTATTGAATTGTGTTAATTGCAAAATTTTCAAAAGTTATCAAATTTTCCAAAATTGTTGAATTGAAAAAAATTCTTCAATTCACAGAAATTATTGATTTTTCAAAAGTTGCGGAATTTTCAAAAAACAATGTCTTTTTAAAAATGGTCAAGTTTCTAAAAATTGTCACTTCTCAAAAACTGGCAAATTTTCAAAAAATAATGAATTGCCTAAATTGCAAAACTTTCAAAAATTATCGAGTTTTTTTAGAATGAAAAATTTCTCAATTCTTCAGAATTTTTTTCATGTTTTCTTGACAGCATAAAATCCTTTAATTTTTTGGAAAATGCACATTTTGATCAAAAATCTCAATTTTTTGCTGAAAATATATTTCTCAAATTTTCTGAGAAGAGAATTGCTCAAAGTTTTGGGAGTGAAAAATCTTTGAATTGTTATGTAATGTCTAAATCGCCTAGAGAACAACTGAATTTCTGTCATCTTCTCTGTCTCTCAAAAAAAATATTCCGCCAGTTTCAATTTGAGCAGATGCAAATTTCCTCATGGATTTTCCAAGTCTTCACCGGTGCTCGTGATTTGCGATGCAATTCATTAAATCACATGACCCTGCACCTAATTTCCGAGCCAGCTGGAAAAACATTGTAGACAGCTAATCACGTTATGAGCTCGTTTGTGTCGTGTGTCTTTGGCTTTTTATTGACATAGGTAGTAATTAATTAATAAGCTTGAAGTGTTCATAAAGAAGAACCCACTCCAAGGCCCATTACTATCTACATAGTTTGTATCAAACATTTCAACCAATTTATACTCAATTATATAAAAAATAGAGCCGATCGATTAATTTATATCATCTATTTCTTACGCAAATTTGTCGCGAAAAAAGGTATCGAAGATGGCAAGTTTGCAGTATACATTCTAATAATCTTTACACATATTATGGTCTTGAGACAACAAAATTTCCGTCTCGAATTAACAAATGTGTGATTTTTGTCTGGGGGTATAATTTTAGCTAAAACTTATTTGCATAAAGTCTGCAATAGGCCTAGGTTTTCTCCTCGGGCACCCGTATTTTTATACGAAATAACTATAAATTTACGAGTGAAAAGCGCACCGTCGTATTCGTTAGCATAAAATAATAATTAAGAAACGCTACTCTAATCGTGTCTGGTTGTTGCTTTTTTTTTCTACCTAATTCATAATTTTTTAATTAAAATTAAATATTTCGGAAAGAAGGTAAAAATTTACAAAAATATAAAGAAATCGTTCGCCAATTCGTTTGGTTAATAGACTTTTTTTTTTGCGGTAATTGCTCATGTACGAACCGGTTTACAAAATGGTGAATTTTCAAGTAGCGTTTGTATTGCACCTGTGAGAATAAAGTGTACTAAATTGAGTCCGCTAAGTAAGTCGGTAAATCGTCCAATTAGATTGTCCTTATGGAGAAGCTAAAAGTAGGTACTTTTGAAATTAAATTTTATTATTGTAAAATGGATTTTTTAAAGAAATGTTTGCAGCTGAATTTGAATGTACTTATCTACTTGGGAGATAATTAGATAAACATGCGAGGTAAATTTAGTGGGAAGAAAAATTATCAGCATTATGTAAGGTTCTTGTGTACTTTTTGAATGTAATTCGAAGTATGGTGTTTTTGAGTAAAACCAGTTTGCTAATAGAGAATTATTTTTCAATAATTAACGTATATATTGTTGCAGGGCAGTTGAACCTATAGCAAGATATCGATTAGCCTTTTTGGGACGTACCTAGTACAACGTATTTACTACAATGATTTTTGATGATATCTGGATGGTTCCCAATTTTTAAAGTATCGAATAACGATCGGTTATTTTCCACTGTATCAAAAAATCGACGCAGCATGTTTAAATTTACGCTCTTACCGAACCTCCTAGGTGCGGTGATGAGCATATTTTCGTCACTATTTATTACTGTCTCAATCATGAGCGACTTATCAACAGAACAGGCGGTTTCTGCAACTAATAAGTAATGGCTGGTGGCCGTTGCCTACCTACTACCTACGTCGTTTAATTGGTGGGCAGTGTTAATGAGTAGATTTGATTTATCTTACTAATTACCAACGCGAGATTTGTAAATTTAAACAATAAATAGAGGGTGGTGCCGAATGCCGGATGAAAATTTATCAATGATGGCGAAATTTATGACGGTGAGAGTTTTGAACTTTTCAGGATAATTTTTTTGTTATTGAAATTGAAAAAAATAACCAATTTCATGAATCATTTCAATTGCCAGTATTGAAAAATCTGGAAATTTTGTTCGAAGTTTTTTGAAAAAATTTTCTGTTTAAATGGAATTTTTTTTAAATATTTTCAAATGCAAATTTTTATGCTTCAAAATTTGTATTCAGAAGAAAATTTCAAGATTTTCAGTAAGAACAACAGAATGTAACAACCGCTGTTCTCTTCTTTCACTTATTTCGTCGACAAGACTTTCGGAGCGATGCATTTTTATGAAAGATTTCAAAGTTTCATTTTTAAGTTCTATCGGCAAAGCATTGGCAAAGAATCGAAACTGAGAGATCGACCTTGATCTCCAGGCACCAATACGCTAATAAAGTATTCAAGAATAAAGCAATCACCTAAAACTCAAAATTCGGCAAAAATCACTTCATTTTCCTAGTTACATAAAATACTATTACCTATTGAACTTGATGCGTGCCAGGTTTTGAAGAATATTCTTCCTCAACATTGCTTGTTTTTTGGTGCTTCATCGAGCATTATCATTACTTAAGTTGCTACGTTTTGAGGTGATGATGTGACCTGCGCGCAAGAATAGCCTCTCAGCTGGAACACTGGTGGCAGTAATACAGAGGTAATCGCGGGCCATCCTCGAGATGATGGGGAATCTGGAGTCATTTTGACTCCACCACTCTAGGGCGTTAGTTTCTTCACTCTCTACTAGTTCCCTCAAATATTTTTGAATTTCTTCGTCAATGCTGTTTATGAGGGCATCATAAGATTTATAAATCTTTGAATAATCGACTTTTCTTTTTTTTTTGGGAGGTGTACTTACTCGGTGTTGTAGGTCTAGGTGTCTCCGTTGAGTAATCGCGTTTAATAATTTCCATGAATTTATCATACGACGTTTTTTCAAGTTCAAGTCCCCAAAACGATCGCTGAAATGCCTCTTTTTTATGTCTCGGGTCGAGAATTAAATACGGAACCGTATACCCAATTACTTTGGCGGTAATGTTTGAACAATTTTAGTTTGCAGTTTTCCAGGCCTTTAATTAAAATCGTTTATAATTTTTTCCTTAAAAAAAAAATGACTTTTTAAAATTTTTAACAATTTTTCAATATTTATTTTTTTTTTTACTTTTTGAAATGACCAATTTTTTTCAACCTCTTGAAATTTCAATTTTTTTTGGTTTTGTTAAAATTTTCAAGTTTTTTAATTTTTTAAATACCTACATTTATGTTCAATTTTTTCAAGATTTTTTTATTTTTTTAATTCTCATATTTTTTATAATTTTTTAATTTTGTAAAAATTCAATGTTTTGGAATTTTTTGGAATTTATTGGTTCACTATCGAATAATCTTTGAGATATATGCCCCGAAAGAATGATTTATATTCGACGATTTTTTAGCTAGTGAAGAAATCGTCGTCGCGCATTCCCTCACGTCTGGGCTGATTTTTTTTTTAACGACCTACACTCACCCGATAATATTGACGATCATCAAAATGACCGTAATTTCGGCGATAGCTATCACCTACTTTTGCACAAAAATGCAAACATTGTATTCTAAGCGCAAGGCGATCTCTTCTATACAAATACCATTCATTAACTTCATAGGTATCCGAGTAATTCGAAGAATTCTAAAACTTTTTCGGCGTACGCGGAACTGTCGACCAGAGCATGGCAAAGCGTGCGCCATTAAGAGCGTCGTAAAAAATAAGATTCGAAAAACTAGTAAGTAGATGGGCAGTAAAATAGAAAGAAAATTGTTATCGGAATAAAATGAAAATACTCGCTAATGCTACTGAAACGTTAATTCCTTGTAAATCGGAATCGGCTGTTTTTTCCCATTTTATTGAAGCCATTACGAACATTAATCTGATTAAACGCGCCAATGTCGTAATAGGTGAAAAAATTTTCCGTTTCTGTGCAGTGTGCAATTAAACGAAGAACGATTTAGACCCGAGTGTTTTTTTAATGCTCAGCAATAAGTTGTATGTGTATTGATGTAGATTGACTCGTATTTTATTAACCTGGACCGCAGTGGCGTATTTGATAGGGAAGCCATGGAAGTCCGACTTCCCTCCAGATTTAAATAAAATAAGATTTTAATGATGTGGAAAAATTGAGGATTTTTAAACATTCGCCAATTTTGGAAGTTTTGCAGTTTTTAAAAATTTAATAATTAAAAATTTTTTGTCAATAATTTTTGAGAAACTAACATTTTTTTGCAGTTTACATTTTTTGAAAAGTTGATGATTTTGGAAAATTTTGCAAATTTTGATAAATCAATAATTTTGGTGAATTGGAGGATTTTTTTAAAAATCAGCAATTTTGGGAAATTCGACAATTTTTGAAAATTTATAATTTCCGAAAATTATTGGGCCATTAAAGATTAACGATTTTCAAGAATTCGCCAATTTTAGAAAATTCCACAATTTTTGAAAAATTTCAATTTTGAAAATTTATTGGACTCGGTATTAAATATTTTTTTTACCAAATTTCGCAATTTTTAAAATTTTAATAATTTTAAATTTGCCAGTTTTTTAGAAACTAACATTTTTTTTTTGGCAATTTACAATTTTTGATAAGGTGATGATTTTGGAAGATTTTGCAATTTTTGACAAATCAATAATTTTGCTGAATTAGACGATTTTTAAAAATTGAGCATTTTTGGGAAATTCAGCAATTTTCGAAAATTCAATAATTTTGCTGAATTAGACGATTTTTAAAAATTGAGCAATTTTGGGAAATTCGGCAATTTTCGAAAATTTACAATTTCGGAAAATTATTGGACCATTAAAAATTAGTGATTTTTAAGAATTCACCAATTTTAAAAAATTCAACAAACTTGGGAAATTTGAAAATTTTATAATTTCAAAAAATTATTACCGTACACCAATAACGTACTTTAAAAATTCGTAAATTTTGGAAAGTTTTACAATTTTCGAAAAGGTGATGATTTTGAAAAATTTCATAATTTTTGACAAATCAATAATTTTAATGAATTAGAGGATTTTAGAAAATTCACCAATTTTTGAAAATTTACAATTTCGGAAAAATATTGGACCATTAAAAATTAACGATTTTTCAAAATTCGTCAATTTTGGAAAATTTGTCAGTTTTTGTGAACCTAAAAATTTTTAGCAATTTAACAATTATTGAAAAAATAGTGATTTTTGAAAATTTTGCAATTTAGACAATTCAATAATTTTTGAAAAATGAATTCTAACACTTGAATTTTTTAAAAACAAGTATGTAGTACAGTTTTTCAAAAAATTGAATTGTCTCCTCTTTTGAAAAAAGGGACACTGTAATGCATCAACTTTTTCCAACTTCCCTTTATTTTTCCTCTCAGATTCGCCACTGCTGGATTGGTAGGTATATGAATTTATCGAACACGGTGTAGTTGCGAAATCTATTTTCATTCCCTTTCGAATAGTTTTATTCGAAATGTTGATTTCAAAGAGTCCGCGTAGTAGGGAAAAAAATTTAATTCGGGTATAATTTTTTTTTTTTTTTCATTTTGTAATAAACTACACTGTATTTTTTTCTTGTTCGTATTATTTTGGCAAATAAATCATCTCCGTTTCCGAATTGTATTTTACATCGAGTGAAATATTGCTTTTGATTTTATACGCATATATTAGGGAATCGAAAATGGTAAATTTATTTCCTCGTGTTATTTGTCGATTAAAAAAGGAAAAAAAAACAACAGACTCGTTCCCTTCTTTTGCCAATCATACATTAAAGGCGAGTTGAAAAATGAAATTGCGAAATATAATTTCGCAGTAATTCCTCCCCTAGGATAGTTTCAAATGGTTAAAATTAGATTTTAATTATTTTGTCGAATTAACAATTTTAATCAAATGCCCCTTTTTTTTGCTGGCTCCATTGACCTTCGTAGGAAGAATTTTTTCCAGCTTGGGATTTTTTTTCCAAATCATTTCTATCTTATTAGCCCGTATTTCTGATACGTTCGTGATTTGTGGCCAATTTTTATAATCATTAAAAAAATTAAAGATACACGAATTCCTCGCAATTACGAGTACATGTGGGAAACGATAGATGGATTTTTGTGCAGCAGCTAAACAGATCGTACTGGACGATGAAGGCCGAAAAGCCTCCAGGAGATATTTCGAGTATAGCCGTGAAAATCACTGGAACTTGGCGATTTCACACCGTACTCAGATGGCCATTTGATTGACAGCGTTTGCTCCGATTAATGAGTTAAATTAGCCCCCTATTTTTTCACCATAACGACACGACGCCGCGATGCTCGATTAATATGCAGGTTTTCAAAGTTGTTAAGTAGGGCATTAATGCAGTACTCGGGTGGTCCATTGGCGTGTAAATTACTGAAAGCTCTCCTGACTGGTTCGTAACGCCTCCTTTGTGCAACATCCGAGCCATATACCCACTATGAAACAATTTACTCGTGTTTGACGAGCCTTTGCCGCATGTTTAACCAGTGCAAACAGAATCATTAAAATCTAATTAGACGAAGAATGTGTTATTTATAAAAGGCGATTATTAATTTTACAAACTAGTTATTTTTCATTATGTCCAGCTTGAATATGTGTACCTAGGTACGTAGGTACGTATACTTTGTAAATTGTAATTATTTCCCGACTATATTGACGATGCGATGATGCTAAGAGCGATAGACGATTATCATCTGGCGTTTACGTGCGTAAATCTAATGAAAAAGTATTATCGCAGAAAAAAAATGAAATTAACGTTAACAATAAACGTAAATGATTTTTTTAATTTCATATGATGTTGCGTGAGTTCAGACCGTTGTACTTCTGGATTGTTCCTGGTTTATGTTCATTTTTTGACGTTTTTAAAAATTACCTGAGATCTTGATTCTCGATAATTCGAGTAAAGAATTGACAAAAATGAGCTAAATGAGAAAAAGTGGAAAATCGACACTTTTGGAAAACTAAAACGATATTAGTCTCAGTTTCAGTTTTTCAAATTTGTTAGTTTCAGTTTCATTTTAGTTTCAGTTTTATTTTTTAATGATTGAGAATTTTTTTTATTTGAAAAAATTTGATTTTTTTACCCGAAAAAAATTCAAATGGGGCCATTGAATCTCCTTATCTCATCAGAACATTTCTACTAACGTAAGTAATTTTTATTCTTTAAAAAAATGGATGAATGCATAAGGAAGTAGGTAAAGTGCAGAATGATTTTAAGAAGGGGTACAATTCACTTCACGGACTGCGGACCTTCGTCTCATTACAGATCGTATAATTCATTTCCCTTTCAAAATACTCTTAGCTCATTTTCAAGCCCATAAAAGCACGTCGTCTCGGAAAAAAATTTACATTCCCCTCTTTATTTTTTCAGAAAACCGAGCTAATAGCGTTTTACAACACTTCTCGACTAAATCACTTTAATATTCGAACACGCTTTCGAATGGTGTAATTATGCTCGACATGATAGGCGAGCAGCCGGGCTCGAAAACTAATTAAATTAAAATTAGAAAAAAAATATCTCTCGAGCAACTTTCCTAGTGTACGCAATCGGCAAACTCGAAAGCGAGAAGAAAAGCTTTTTAAAGTTGGCCATTTGCTCGAATCGGTTAAATTATGTGAAAGAAGGTTAAACGTTCGTTGCAGTTTTTCTCAGTTATTCTCTTCTCTCAACGACAAATTGCTACTTAATCACTTTAATACTCTTTTTTCTTTTTTTTTTTTTGCTAAACGTTTTATTATTTTAAACTTTGGCGAAGCTTTAAAATTAAAATACCCTCGAATGAGGAATTCTTCCACTTCTGCTATGCTCTTTGCGCGTCTGTTGCTCGTCCTCCCGCTTCGGAGTGCTCAAGTCGTATTAATTTATGAAATCGACGTTCGACCGAATTCGTTTCTTTTCGCCATGCTCGATCGTACGGTGAAAATCAGCAGATGAGAACCCTCCCCAGAAGGAAATGAAAACTGAGAAGAAAATACGAATTAAATATCGAGTGTTTTTTTTTTCACTCGCTTTCTTCAATTTACTCGATGATTTTTCTCTCCTCTCATTTTTTTTCCACGTCACCAATAAAATACGTAGGTACCTTTCGTCGAGTTCATAATCGCGTTCAACTTTTTCATTCCGCAGATTGGTCCCCTTATAGAAATGGGTGTTTTTTTTTCTACGGTAAAAATTTTCTCTTTCTCTTGCTCTTCCACCTGCTTCTCATCCTGACACTTGTACCTTCTAAAATCGATCAATTAAATTAAAACGAGAACGTATGTCTTAATATAAAATATAATCGCGTGCATGCGCTCAAATGCAATTGTTCATGTTCTCATTTATTTATCTTTTATTTTGAAAATGCAACAATATTTATTGAAACTTATTGTGTTGGTTTCTATCAACGTGAATGTATGTTTTGCTGAAATGAATACGAAATGTGTTCGTGAGATGGAGCGTACATTAAAAAAAGAACTAGCTTACACACATTCGCGTATTATGCTTATTTTGTTCCCATTGATAAAGCTATAAAGTAACGTATACGTTTACTAAGTTTTCAAGACATTTCGTAAATTTCGCAAGTAAAATTACAAACCCAACCTTCTGGCAAATAAACGCTTCACCGAGTTTTCGGGAGATATTTTTTCAAAACTTATATCCTCCGGTTTCCATCTTCCCATCGTAGCTCTCCACTCTACGTACGAGTTTCTTTGTACTTTATGTAGCTAGGTACTTCGTACGTGTGTTTTATTTATTATTCTAAAACGAGAACCATTCGAACCCTGTGTACTTCAATACGAGTACAAATCTAATATATTTTATATTTATATTAATGATGGACGACTTTCGGAGTATAACGCACACTTATGTATGTACAGGGTGTTCCGCAACCAGTGCACTCCCTTCAACCCAGCAATGCTACTA
>FIZV01066039.1:0-10959 GCA_900050545.1 Trionymus perrisii | reverse complement strand
AAAAAAAAATTAATTTAAAAAAAAAATGTTGATTTTTAGATATTTTGTCAGACATTCTGCAACTCATACATTTCCTAACATTTGAAATGAATTTAAGACATTTTGTCAGACATAACATGAAAATGCTCTCCCATCGTTGCAGACCAGGTCTGCCACATGTTTTGTAGGATTTTTCAAAAAATGTTTGCTCATTCGCGAACAATTTTGTTATGAGCTTACTTTCTAAAAAATACACTTCTAAAATGATTCAAAAAAACGAAAAAATTGACCGATTTTTTTTTTTTTGAAATTGAATCAATTTTTTAGTTACAATTAATCAAAATTTTTCCATCTTGATTGATTTGATAATTTTTAAAATATACTTTTCCACTTTTTTAATTTTATGAATTTTTCTATTTCAACAAAACGATTATACCTAAACTCTAACGTTTTAATATTTCTTCAATTTTTTTGAATTTTATGAATATTTTCATTTCATAAAAGATAAATTTTTCAATTTCGATAAATTAATCGATTTTTCAATTTTTTTTTCTGATATGTGGGCTACTGGACTGCCTAAGTATTTGAATTTTAGACCAAAATTTTTCGAATTCGAATTATCGATGAATTTTTTGATTTCGATAAATGAATAAAATTATTGATGTTTTAACATTTATTCGATTTTTTTAAATCTAACAAGTTTTTGAATTTTGATGAAATTGAATGATTATTCGGGGGGGGGGGATTTTTTATTTTTTCAACGTTTTGACTTTTTTAATGATATAAAAATTTTTCGACTTCGATGAATCGATATTTTTTCAATTTTGCAAAATCGATGAATTATTTTTTCATTTTGATAAATTAAAAAATTATTTTGTCAAAGAGCTCATTGATTTTCTAAGTTTTTTCCGAATAAATTGAACGATTTTCCATTTTCCAAAATTTTTTTGATTTTTTTTTATTTGACAAAGTTTTTGATATTTCTGATTTTTAACATTTAAAAAAAATTTCGATTTCGAGTATTCGATAATTTTTTGAATTAGGAAAGTTTCAAACATTTCATCGATTTTTTTAAATTCTACAAGTTTTTTGATTTCTATCAATTAAACGATTTCTAAAAAAAAAATCTAATTTAAAAATTTGCTTTTTTCGACATTTTGATTTCTTAAATATCTATCCAGTACCTAGGTACCTACCTAGTACCTACCTACCTACATACATACATACATACTACCAATTTTTCGTTTTCGATAACGATTTCCGAGTTTTTTATTTGATATGTAAATTTTTTAGAATTTCTCTGATTTCTTAACTTTTTTTTCAATTTCCTAACTCGTGATGAATTTTTAGAAATTGCTAATTTTTCCTATTTTATACTTTTTTCAATTTCGATAAATCGAATGATTTACCGAACAGTTTTCTGATTTTTTTTCTATACTTTCAATTTTTCAATTTTTTTTTTTTTTTTCAATTTTAAATCGATAATTGATATTTTTGTGATTTTGAACAGGGCCTATTCCCTATAAATTTTTTGATTTTAATAAATCGAGCAATTTTTTGAACGTTTCTTCGATTTTTTTTAAATTTATGTATTACGTTTTTCGATTTCGATAACTTTGACGATTTTTTTCAACATCTTTTCAGGCAATTCTTTTGATTTTAATTAATCGTTGTTTTTTTTTGATTTTGACATATCAGTCAATTTTTTAACATTTCTTCGATTTTTTAAATTCTATACATTTTTTGATTTCGATAAATCGATACCATGTTTCGATTTTGAATTATCGATGAATTTTTCAACTGCAATAAATCAAATGATTTTCAACCGGATTTCTGTTTTTTTTTTGTTTGTTTTTTTAATCAACTTGATAAATTTTTCTACATTTCTCTGATTTTTCAAGTTCTAAAAATTTCTCAGTAATTCGATATTTTTTCTATTTCGATAATTGAGATAATTTTTTTTAATTTGATGATTTTTTTCAATTTCGATAAACCGATTAAGTATTAGAAAATTTTTCGATTTCGATAAAACAATTAATTTTTTAAACATTTCGCCAGTTTTTTCAATTTTTATAAACTTATTGATTTCTGTTATACTTATAATCATAATAATTAACTACGCTTTCGATATCGATGAATTTTTTAAACAATTCTCAAAGGTTTTTCAATCTAATAAATTTTTTGATTTCGATTAATCGATTTTTTTTCTTTTCCCATTTCGATAAATCGAAGAATTTTTAAAGCACTTTTCAAAACCTTTTAAGTAAGAGGATAATTTTTTGATTGCAAATTATTCGATATTTTCCATAATTTTGATATATCGAGGAATTTTTTTGAACAGCTAAATACCCATATTTTTTGAGGAAATGACTTTTTAATTTCGATTAATTGATCATTTTCTTCATTTTAATGAAATCGAACATTAAAAAAAAAAAAATTCATTATCATAGATTTTTCTATTTCTAATTTTTCAGTTTTGATTAATCGACGAATTTTTCAATTTCGACGAATCAATATCTTCTCTTCATCATTTCCTTATTTTAAAATTTCCCAATCACTTATTCGTAGACTTTTTTGAAGAAGTGTTTGCTCTGTTGAACTGATACGTACAAGCACTCCTACCTTAAATGATATTTTCTAAGTACATTTTGAAGAACACCTGTGGTTGTACGACCATCTTAACGGTACGATACGGTGGTTTCGTAGTTGGCTGACTGCGTTTGGTTTATTTATCGATGCGGATTCGTGTTAAATATGGGAAAAAGCATTAGGAAAATATTTGGTTTGTTTTCAGTCTATTCGTAGGTAGGATACGTACTACGTACCTATAAGTACAAAATATAGGTATAATGATGTTTAACATCGGATGCTGAGCGTGAGACTTGCCTCGACGTATATCTTCATAATTAGTAATCAGTCTCGGCTCAGTTACGTTTTAATCAAAGCTTTTGTGGTATTTGTAAAAATTGTTCAGCAGATGTTTTTGTTTGAAATGCGAACCGTTACAACGACCGAGTTTTTCCAAAAATTATAGTACTGTCGCCTGGTGTACTGTCCTAACGATGCGATGTATTTCTGTTTTCGTACTATTGGCTGTAATTTGTGATATAGGACAAAGTGGGGTAGGTCGGGGTGTGGCGTTTATAGAGTTGAATGACCAGAAAACAGATCGATTCTATAAGGGTGTATTTTTGTTTATGTGTTTGATTCGTTCGGTCTTGGAGAAATTTTTCATTTTCTCATCGGTATATCGCTTTGTGGGCATATTTTTAATTGTTACAATCAAGTACTTCAAATGAATATACATAATATAATATTCTGTGTACTTTAATATGAAGCTATGTCATTGTTTCAATTAAATGAGACGTTAGATTGCGAATCGAATGTGCCAATGCAAGCATAGAAAATAAAAACAAAGAGAAAAATATAGTTGTTATCGTGTAAGATACATAGATATTAAATAGTACATAAGGTATCTTAATTAAATACAATAATTATCGCCTCAACGAAAACTTTATCAAAAGAACTGGAAACATCTTAGAGTGTGTACATTTTCCCATGAAACGTGCAAGTTTTTCTATCCCACTTTGTACTTTAGTCTACAAGGTCTTCGATCTTCTCTCCATATCGTACTCTAGGGTACCTAAAAATAAATCTATATAGGTACCTACCGGCAAATTAGAAGGTATTCGAGTAACGAATCCGCGTTAAATATAGAAAATTTTTCAACTTGTTTCCAAACGGAATGCGCTTTGTGTGTAATTAAAATAAGTCTTCCATTGATCGCACCAGTTAATTCTACCGTGATTTATATCCTCTCTAATGGGTTTCAACTACATCAATGAAACGTGTTCTTCGGATATTTTTTCTCCTTACGTGAAAAGCTCGAAAATGCCAACTTGATTTATACGACAGTAAACAGACCATTGTAAGGAATGTTGAAGATGACCCGGTGTGAAAATTAAACCACCAATGTGCCGGAAAATGTCACGATGAGCATTCTTCAAGACGGAAGCCGACATATGACATGTTTTTTATTATTATTATTGCTGTTTTTTCATTTTCATTATTTAATCTGATTAACTGGGCGCGGGGAATATTACGACATGCCTTGCTTGCGAGTTTTGTTCTCCAGACAGGAAGCCAGAGGTTTTTCGAATTGTACCTACTAATGACATATGCAAGTATGAGTAATGAAGATTCATATACTTATTTTAAAATTTATTAATTGCAGAAGACGTAATAGGTGAAAAAATTGGTCAGTTGATTTCTACTGTAAGTTATTTCAACGTTTTCTTCACAATGAACTCTTTGAATTTTGAAGGTTTATCGTTCGTGGTAGGAATCACTGGACCAGAGAATCTTCTAGAATTTTCGTTGCTATGATTTGGATTTCGCAAAAAATTCTGATTTCATAATTTGCGGGTTATAGACCTAAATCGGAAGCGATTTGCCTTCGAAGTGTGTTTTTTTCCTCGAAGAAGAAGAGTAATTCCGTTGTAAATATTTGATACTTCAAACGACGATTCTCGTAAAAATTACCGTTGCATTTGTTAAATTCTAGTTCGAGCGAGAATACCGAAAAAGTGGTCAATGTTGAAGAATGTCGCGAGCATTTTTCGTAATAATTATGTTACGATTATTACGTTATTTGAAAACTGTACCTATGTGACAAATTTTGGTATGATTTTCAAAAAGGCAAGAAATATAAAAATAGCTTATACGCAGTTAATTTCTTTCCTTTTTGTTATCAAAAGCAAATAAAATTGATCGAATTTGTGGTATTTAATCGTGTCAAAGTTCGGAGTATTACTATTTTCATTCCAAGAAATTCTCGAGAAAATACGTAAATTTTCTAGAAGATAATAAATCTCGAGGAAAAATTTTTATTTATAAAAATATACATATATTTTGAGAGAAAAAAATTGTTCAAGAAAATTTATCCAAAATAAAAATTCTTTCAAGAAAATATAAAATGAAATTTTTTTGTACTTTTTTAAAATATTTTTTTATTGAAAAAAATTGCTAAAAATAAAATTCCTTCAAAATTGAAAAAACTTTCAAAAGTTGAAACTCGTCTCAATAAAAATCTTTGGGTAGTAAAAAAAATCATAAATTAGGAAAAGGGAATCTCTCATGAAAATGCTGCTAAAAATGAAATTCCCTAAAAATTTAAAAATCATCTCAAAAAAAAAATTCTTCCACAAATGAAAAATTTTCTGTAGAAAAAACAAGGTGAAATTGAAAATTCTCGTTAAAAAAAAAATTCCAATATAATGGAAAATCTTATATTTGTAAAAGGAAAATTTCGCTAGAGAAATTCTTGTAAAAATAATTTTTTTAATAACAAAAAATTTCTGGAAATTTTTTTGAAAAAAAAAAAAAATGCATGTTAAGAAATATTTTAAATATATACCTAATTTTTCAAATGAAATTTTTTTACAAGTCTTCAATGGTGAAAATTCCTGTCCAAAAATAAATTCTCTCAGAATTAATAAACCATCTCAAGAAAAAAATTCTTTCAAAAATTAAAATGATAAAAATCTGTAAAATTGGAAAATCTTCAAAAATCTTCAACGAAATCAATTTTTTGATAAGTATAAAAAAGCTTGTAATTCGGAAAGTGAAATCTCGCAAAGAAAATTCTGCCAAAAAAAAAACACAAAATTTAAAAATCAACTCGAAAAAAAAATCTTTTATAGGTATTTAAGCAAGTATATATAAATAAAAAATTTTTGAGAAAAAAAAAGTCGAATTAAATCTTGAAAAAAAAGCTTTCAAAAATGAGAAATGTTCTTAATAAAAATCCTTTACTGAAAAAAAAAAAAAATTATGAGTAAAAATTCTTGCAATTAGAAAAGTAAAATTTCTCGATGAAAATTTTTGCAAAAATAATTTCCTCAAAACTGAGAGATTCCCTCTGTTTTTTTTATTAGGTATTATTATTATTTGAAAACAAATACCTATGTAAAAAAATACTTTGAAAAATTAAGTTCCAAAAAAAATAATAAGTAATAAAAAAATATCTACTATGGAAAAACAATTCATTGAAAACATTTTCAATATTGAAAAATCCTACCAATCAGGGGTGTGAAAACAATTGAATATTGTTTTCGTTTTCAGGGTTGTATAAAATATTTCAAAATTTCAAACTTTTTTGATGGTTTTACTGGTTTTATTATAAAAACTGACAAAACCACCCCAGAACTACCAAAAAAAAAAAAAAAAAATTGATAAAAATTAAAAACACCCAAACACCACCAAAAAAATCAAAAAAAAAACACCCACAAAATTCAAAAATTGAAAAATCCACCCAAAAATACTAAACGAAAACGATATTTCAAACGTTTTCGTTTTCGATTTTTCAAAATAGGTATCGTTTTCGTTTTTTGACTAAAAATATCGTTTTTTTTTTTCGTTTTTCGTTTTCGTTTCGTTATCGTTTTCACACCCCTGGTCATTACACTTTGGAATTTTTGAGGTCCTAAATTGAAATTGGGAAAATTACATTTTTTAAGGGAGAGAGGGGGTTTAAAATGGTGAGAATTTTTAAAAAATTTACAAATTATCTCTAGCATATCCAAACTTTAGTAATTTCAGCCTCCAAAGTTGTCCCCACCTCATTTAAGGCTCCAAAAAGTGCTTTTTGTGTTTTTCTTTCACATTGATTAGGTTACAGACACCCCCTCCCCCACCAAAAAATTCGACAAGGAGCACAAAATTTTACTATAAATTCAGGTTATGCCTCTGATGTACCTTTTGCAGGTTCTGACTTTTGCAACTCTTCTGACCCCTGCGTGGAGTCGAAAATCAAGAATTTTCAGGAATTTGGTATATATTGATCGGCCTACAGCCCAAAGAAAAAGACTTGGGGTAACAATTTGATATGTAGGGTCCATAGAGATCATTGATTATTTTTTGGGAATTTTGACCTTTGAACCCCAAATTTGGGGTGAGCCCAATTTTTGGAGGAGATCTACAGTATAGGGAGTCAGATGTGACGAAATTGTTTGAAATTTGCATGTAGAGTCGATAGAGGGTACTGAAGGTCATTTCGAAAGTTTAGGCTTGTGGAGGCCAAATTTGGAGGAGAGGTGATTTTTGTGGCGATCCTGATGAAGACCAAAAATGGACTTTCATGAATTTTTGCTTTCTGGGTCTTCCCTATAACTAGTCAGGTCCCAAAAAGTGGAATTGGAACAATATCTCGCACAGCGCATGCGCACTTTACGACGCCCTCTATCACAAAACTGCGGAACTTTATTTTTTTTCAAGATTGACTAAAAGCAGAACAAGATTTTTTTAAAATAAGGCTAGGCTCTCTATCTGCCTATGGTGATACCTAACTGTCTTCATCTCATGATATGTCAAGTGGCCTCCTGGAACCTGGGTCTCATACGACTTTCACCCCAATTTCCAAATTTTATCTGGTGGTTGATTTAAAAAAATGAAAAAATCAAACCACAACAAAAAAATCGATGCATAACTCTTAGGGGACGATAATTCTCCGGTAAAATATAGAACAAGCCAAACGGTACGCCACTGCAAACGCTTTTAACACCGTTTGCAAAACCACTCCGCCTGGCTGGCGCTGATTTCTGCCAAAATCTCGACCGAAATTTCATATCGAAAAAAGTAACTTGGCGCGAAAACTTTGCAACAGCAAAAGTTTCAGTTTGGAAAGACGGTTTCAGTTCAGAAAGACTGGCAACCGCAAAGGCAAAATTAACATTTTTTTTTGCTCCAACATCGAACGGCAAGATTATTTTCAATGACACGTAAGTGTATTCGTATTTATATGGTACTTGTTTAGAGTACATCGTCGCGTCATTTTACACTTAATAAACACAATAAGACATGTATAAAATTATTCGTATCGCGTGACGTTGTCATAGACTGTGACATGGCAGATTTTCCACCAGCAGAGATGAAATGTCTGCCGAAGTTGTAAGTTATCTACGAGTAGATAAGGTTGTGGGTAAATTTTATTCCAAAATATGGTGCAATTTCCGCAGCAGTTTCATTAATTCCAGTTCTTTATATATGAAATGCCCCCTCCGAAGCTTTCTCGCTGCACCGAGACCAGACTTGATACTTTTATTTATCAAGTAACAAAATTGCGGTCACTATAAATACTCGTCTCGCACGCAGTATGTTCATTTTATGCCAGCTATGTAACATGGCTAGGGTAGATTTTCGCAGAGGAAATTAACAACTGGATTTACATCATTTTAAAAACAACCTTGCGACTTCGTTGGCAAAGCAGGCCTTAGGACGAGATGAGTATTTTAAGCTCGTTGAGTCGAGCTTCTTGTAAGACACGCGAAATTTTTTCCCAACATTCTCTCATCGGTCGGTTAAAAATTCACGTTTTATTGCGAGCCAGCGTGTTATTTTTAACTTTCCGCTATCTTAATTACGGCAAAGGCCGTTTTAAGCTTTTACGCAAATATATACTTTGCTCAGGCCGTTAAATTTACCCTTTGTTGACATAAACGATAATAGACGCATACAAAAGCCAGCCATATTTTATGCAAAAAAATCGCTCCACTGGAAAAAAAATTGTACACCGAAATTATGTACGAGTACAACAATCGCGGTCACCACAATATGTATATGTTCGTGCTATCTGCCCCCTCTACGATTCCAATGTTTTATAAATTTTCTCTTCATAAAAGTTTCTCTCTTTTTTTTTTCTACGACAGATGTTGGATTCGCGACGACTCAGGTAACTTTTTTTTCTTCAGTTATTGCCATTTCGTCCCAATTTTATCATACGAATCGTCGGCGTGTTTTCGCATTATACGAGTAAAAATCGTTCGGCCAAATGTTCCCAGTATAAATACGTATTCAACCTACCCCGAAGAACATTACAAATTATGCCTCAAATTTGAAACAACTTTTATCGTACACGATGCTGGCCACATCAAGGTTGGAAAAAAGTTTTTACGACGGTGGCACGAAAATCACGATTCTCGTATACGTAGGTAGAAGTACTCTTTCCCTATTCATTACGATACCTGGGACCACGTTCTTTGGTAGGTATTTTTTCTATTATTGAAAAAAACAATCTGGAGGAGGTTGGGTTTAGGGACAGGTGCAGGTGTAGGTAATCCTTGTACCATGTGACGTATAATGAATATAAATGTAGGCTCGAATAACATCAAGTATCTACCACTCTATCCACGAGGACAATTTCCATTGACAACTCGTCTAAACTTTGACAAAACTCCTCTTCATGTTGGCAAAGTTTCGTCCAAGTTGGAATGCAGCAGCTTGATGGGTGAGCTCGTGAATTTGGAAGCATTCTTTTTTATATATTTCTTTTGAAGTATTTTTTTGGTATTCTACGCAATGACCTACATTTTGGTGGGCAGTAATTTACGTGGAATATTTTCGAAATTAGTTTGACTGCGTAGTTCAAAAATATAGTATGAACAGGAGGAATGTTTATTAAATATTTTTTCAAATGTTTGTTTTATGCGGACACGTGTGTCGTGTCGTTCTCCAGGACGTGTTGTAACACACAAATCATCAACTTAGAAATGATGGGTTTCATAAAATTAGTCAAGGTAAACTCAAAAATTTGATAAAAAATAAAAAACAGGAGAATTTTTAAGTTGAGAAGAGTTTAAAAATTCTACCAATTTTTCTAATATTTAAAGCTAGGTTTTTTTTTAATTTGACAACTTTTTACGATTTAAAAAAATTTAGGAAAATTCGAAATATAGGAAATTTTAAAAAAGTTGATAAAATTATACAATTTTGTAGGCATTATTTCAAAAATTTGGCAAAATTTTCAAGGTGATAACCACATTTCTTGATCAAGGTTTTTTAATGTTTTAAGAAATTATTCCAATGAAAAAATTCAAAATTTCGAAATAAAAATTTTAAAAACAGTTTTAGTAAATACATACAGTCTATAAAAATCAAAATTTTATGGATTAAAAAATTAAAGAATAGAAAAAAAATGTAACGCATTCCTTGAATTTGAATTGTTTTTACAATTTTTCCAAAAAAAATGATAATTTCAAAAAAACAACAACAACAACTGAATTCATGAAAATTTATTTATATTTCACTTTTAATGCAACAATTTTGCAAAAATATTTAAAAAGTCAGTTTTTAAAGTTTGAAAATTTTAAAGACTATTAAATAGATGGAACAACTTCCTTTTTTCCAATTAACACAGATTTTTTTAGAGAAAAAAATTTTTTAATAAAGAGAAAAATTTTTATTTATATGCCTTTTTTAAAAATTGAAATTTCTTAACAAAAGAAAAAAACTTGAATTTTTTTCAAAAAAAAAAAAATTGTAATTTGCTAAAAACAATAAAAAAAATAAAAATTTTATCATCAGTAAAATTTTTCATCTGCTTATCATTACCCCCTCCCATCTTTCCATTCTTCAAAAATGATCATTTTCAATTTTTCAAGTATTTTTAAAAATTTCTAAAAACTTGATATTTTTTAGTAGAGAAATTGTTCCAAAAAAAATTTAACATACTTAATATTGTTATTTGAAATTGTTAAAATTTTTGAAATTTTCCAAGTAAATTTAAAATAAATGAAAAAAAAAATAGAATTTCACTGATTTGTTTACTTTTTTCAAAAGAAAAATTTTATATTTTTATCATTTCAAAAACAGATTTTTGAAGTGTTTTAAAAAAAAAAAATTCAATCTACAACCCCTCAACTTTCTTATTTTTTCGAAAGCAAAATTTTCTATTTTTGAAAAACATACTTTTTTCTTCTTTTTGAGAACATTTTTTTTTTTCATAATTCAGGTAGGTACCTATTAAAGAAATATCGAATTTTTTACAGCAGAATTTTCCAATTTTTTTCAAGAGTTTTTTTTTGTTTAGTTTTGTTTTGTTTTATTATTTTCTTCAAAAATACAGTAAATTCCATAACGAATTTTTTCAAAATTTTTAATCTTTTGAATATTCAAAGATTTTTATCACCAACTTGAAATTTTTAC
>FIZV01066018.1:0-13578 GCA_900050545.1 Trionymus perrisii | reverse complement strand
TTTTTTATTCTAAAAATATTCCATAATTATGGAGGCTGTGGAGGTCGCCCGAATATTGATGAAAAAATCTCAATTTTTGATGTAATTTCCATTTTTTTGGAGGAAAAATTCTGCGCATTTTTCGGAGAAAGAATCTCAATTATTTAAAAAAAAAATAATCTCATTTTTTGGGAAAAAATCAATTTTCTGGAGACAACAGTGTGCAGCTTTGTGATTGGTCCGTGGATAGTGACGGCGATCCGCTCGTCTCGAACAGACCTATTTTTCAAAACATCTTCACAAAGTTTTCATCGCAAATTCCTGCGAGATCTTAATCAGCGATGAAGCAGTAAAAAACGCGATGCACCAATCATCGAACAAACACTTCCTCTCATCATCGAACGATTCAGTCATCCGCGGTAAAGCCAACAACGAAATGCCAATCTTGATTGAAAACAACGCCGACAAATTAATTCGAATATTTAAGAATAGAAGAAGAGGTTAATCGACTCGCGGGTCTTGGCCAGATATTACCTCGGACTCGAAGTGAATTAGTGGTCATGTCGACTGAAATCGTGACGCCGCGTTGTCGAGATAAATTATCGCGTCGAATTTCGTCTCACTAGTCAAGACATCGAACTTCGAAGTCGAATTCGACTTGGATGACGTAACTGTGTAAAAGCGTAAAGTGAGTAACAATAAAATACCAGAAATGAAAACCAAATCCGTTTTTGTTATTTATGTTTGGCAATACGCACAGGAAAACCTACTCGACTTGAATGCGATGAAAACGAGTTAGCGATTGCCATGTCGATTACCGAGAAAAAAAATCGTATAAAAATTCGTCAAATTCGAACAAACACGCACAGCTAAGGTGATAACTTCGAGCTAGCGGAGTGATATGTATTAAAAGAGATTTCATTACTAGGAAAATATCTATATGGACAATAAATTTTACAGCTTTTTGGAAGATGTGCCGAAGACGTAAGAATTGGCAAACGAGTATTGAAAATCAACAACCTGCTGTTTGTGTTGCGTTCTGTGGGATAATACGATGGCGATGCGATGGCGTTAATATCGTTTAATTTATGATTTAATATAATGTTGTTTGCATAATTTACAAGCAAATGACTTTGTACTCGTACAATTGCTTCGAGGTGTATATTAATGACGACGTTTTGGTACATAGTACACATTACATTCCTACTTTACTCATGGATACAGCTATATGGCCAACTAAATCGCTTCTTTTTTTCTTCTTTTTCATTACGCGAATTGTACAAGCACGAAGAAAAAAAATTGAAAAAGTTCAACTGGTTCGTATATCATGCTTAAATTACATATAAGAATTCCACCTTCTTATCATTCGGCAGTCGGATTTGACTTTAATGTGAAACAATAATTTAAAAGCGGTTGCTCTTTCACTACTCTGTAATGAACAAATTCACAGCAACCGAGCCATCCCACTGACAAGTGATAGCTTCGCTAACTATTTAACTCGCGTAGCCCCGTCTTGCCCCCAACGATTGTAATTATAATTACTAATGGTGGAAGCAATTTACATAATAAACTACCAATTAATCCGATACGTGTGTGGCCCGGTGCCGAATTTCAACCTCGCATCACGATTATTCATCTATGGCGCATACAAATTTGATAAAATCAACATCCACGGGATACGTATATTTGTATAAATAATAATAGGTAAGCAATAAAAATACAAGAAGGAGAAATGGGTCAGAAACAAATCTGACGAAACGTGCCCCAAGAAGACAAAAATTAAACGGGGGAAACAAATTAATTTTTGCTGTCCCTTGAAAAGAATTTACAATGAGAGAAATGCCAACTGTGTTGATATTGACGTTAAATAAATTCACTCCATCTCGTGAAAAGGCGTTTATAATCTAGGGTAGGTGTTTACGGATTTTTTTTCTCTATTTTGGAAAGTTGAAAGGAGTTTGAAAAAAAAATGGCGAGGTAGTGTCAAAAGAGGGTGGAAAAAATTTTGACGGGGTTCAAAATTTTGAAATTTTACAATTTAAAAAAATCGATTTCTTCTTGGTTTTTTTATTTTTAATTTTAATTAGTCGTTTTACTTACGCTCAAAGTTGAAAAAATCTGCGACTTTTTTCAACTTTTCGTGAGTTCATCTCTATTGAAAGTGGTGAAATTTTGGACCATATTCAAAAGTGATGAGAGACCCTCTGACCATTTATATGCCAAAGATATCTTGAAAGACGTCGGTAATTTGCGAAAGACTGCCGCAGTCGAACCAATCAAAATACTCCAAATGACACGAACATTTCTTACTTTTTACCTTCAAATTTTGCCGAAAATAATTATAATGCCCTTTCAGAAGCTGTTGACTTGTTGAATAAGTGTCAAGATGTTCTACATCCTTTTCTATCTACATCTTCGTATTAATAAATCCAAATCCGCAGCTAAGAGTTACCCAAAAGAAAAAGGCGTAAACGCTATTAAATAGTTGTACTTGGATTTTATTTTTATTTTTTTCTATGCCGAATTACTGATATTGTTACAAGAAGAGTTACTAGCTTCATTATCAGTGTGACTAATAACTGAACGTTCGTTATAATTTAATACCTATTGTTCTTAATTTTAAGTCAACTGCGATAGTTATATAGAAAATTACCAAGTCGTTATGGTTGTTTATTCGTTGTCTCCAATTTTATTAATTTAAGAAAAAGTGAAAGATTGAGGAAAAATTTGTTAGTTTTTGAGAAACTGGCAATTTTTAGAAACTTCATAATTTTTGAAAATTCCGCAATTTTTGAATAATCAATAAGTCTTGTGAATTAAGAAATATAAGAAATTCCACAATTTTGGGAAATTTGATAATTTTTAAAAATTTTGCAATTTTTAAAAATTTGTTATTTTTGAAAAACTAGCAATTTTTAGAAATTTGACAATTTTTGAAAAATCGATAATTTTTGCGAATTAGAGAATTTGAAAAATTCAACGATTTTGGGAAATTTGATAATTTTTGAAAATTACACCTAAGGGATCACCTGATACATCAAGTGAGAAAACTAACTTTGAATATTCGTGTTGCCGTCTTCAAGTAATAATCGTTTCTCCGGTTTCCTGTATAGAATGGAAAAATGAAGCTGATTTTTTAATTTTTTTTTTTTTTTTGGAAAAATATAAAATAGTTTTTGAAGAAGATCCGAGTCTAAAAATGAAAACCATCGCTAAAAAGTGAAAAGTGGTTGCGAGCAGAATGCAGAAGAAGGCATATAGCAGAGGTGCGGTGCAGTGCCGCAACCGTCAAACAATCCTTAAACGAGTGTTCCGCAGCTGATACAAATTTCTTTTGATCAAATAAATGGTGTTTTTATTCATAATTTCTAAGCAAATTTTATCATGTAAGTCCACCAAAAAAAGTACTCCAAGTAAGTATTTCTTACTTACTTACTCCTTACTCCTTAATTAACATGCCATGTACAGGCGCCTGGGCTAGAGGCACAAAAGGATAGCAAATTTTCTCTAATTAATTGTATTTTTTCAGCTCTTAAAAAGTGATGTTACTGAAATTGAAAAGGAATTATTTGGAGAAGCAAAAAATGAATTCAATCACTTCTGTGGGAAAGTTGAATGGTTGGTTGAATCTTTTGATTCATTACAGCAAAAACACGATTCATTAATTGCGTGGACAGACCATCAAAATGAAACGGGACGAGACCGCCAAAAAAAGTTGTGCAAGTACAAGAACCTGATGGTGAGGAATCAGACGGTTCGGAACTTGACATGGCCGTGAGCAAATCACCCTCTACACACGAAGCAACACCAAATGAAAGTTTAACGAGAGGTGGTAAATCGAAACCAAAAAAAAAGAACGATGGTCGACGAATTGGAAAGCTTGAGAGGACAACTTAAATTTTAGATTTATTAAACTTTTTAAAATTACATAAACATTTTATCAAAACCTTCATCAAAACCATCAAAACTGCAATGAAATTAAAAAATTTTCATTAGAATCAGGTAGAATTTTTTTTACAAGCAATGATTCAGTGTGTAGGTATAAGTTTTACCTCCGTATACTTTGTTAAAATTTTTAAAAATTCCAATTTTCAAAAGTACGAAAATTTGGGAATTTTTTGCCGTAAAAAACAAGTTTTAAAATTTTACTACCTACATTAGAATGAAAAGAGTATCTAAAAGTGAACTAACTGGATTCTCGTCTCCTTACTCGTTTCCTTTTACAAATTCCTCTTTTCTACTCTCTAGATTTTTACTCGACATTACTTTAGGAATTACGAAAAGAACAAAGCTATAAATTCGAGAAATGGCCAGCAGTTTTCTAACCCTACTTTTGAGCTCGAACACAGCACACCTCCACAGCTTTGGTAAAGTACGGCTGGCACGCGTAAACAAGTTATTCTTCGCGTGAATAATTTAAATCGTGTAAAATGTCCGGCGCACATATATCAAACTCGAGTATGTAAATTATTCGATTTAGATATACACTGCAGTTTGCCTCAATCTGCTATGAACTTGGTAAATGCGCCAATCATAAAGTACAACTCTATACAGTATAATACTGCGAGCTTTTGTAAAATTATTCAACGACGTTAGCGATATTGTTGTTCTCAATCTTATGAAAATCTTTACGTGATTTCCGGATTAATGCTGGCAAGAACAGGTTGATTTTGCATAAAATGGAAATGCATTTTATGCTATAGATAGCCATGCTGTACGCGCCGTTGTCGTTGTAGCGATAGCGAAGGGATTAAGTACGTGAGTAGGCCTGTGAAGTGCAGTTTACAAGTGACAGATTGTAATCGCCGGAATAGGTAGATTTGTACTTCTATACTGCTGTACCGCTTTATGTACATGGAAATACATACATACAATCGTATGAGTCGTTTCTTTGCCAGGACTGTCACTTGAGGGTACATGTTAAATGCATTATGGTAGGTACCTTACTTAGTACTTACCTATCTCAAAAATTGAAGAGACTAAGTAAAACGAAGTTGAGAAAAACTAATTTTTGATCAAGCACATGGACAGTAAATAAAAATTATAAGAAATATATGAAAAATGTAAAGCTTCTTCGATAAAGAAGCAGCTTTGTCCTAAGAAGATTTAAATACTTACTGGTAAATGTATATGAGGATTTCTTTGTTTATCTATAGCTTATTTACAATAATCAATAATTTCCAGATTACGTGATGAAAAACGTCAACCAAATCAGAATAACAGGCCAAGAGCAGAAAGAAAAACTAATTGAACTTGTAATAAAAACCAAGAGGAATAACACCAGGTCACCGCGTCATCATGTTTGAAAAAAATCGAATGTCAAATGAAATTCAAGAAAAAAAAATTATACGGAGTGCTCCGAGGTAGAAGTAAAGCATTCCAACCAGTAACTCTGCAACACATTATGAGTTGATGTATGGTGGTTTGCCTATCCTCCGGACAGCAGGGGCAAAGTTTCGGCAATCGCAGCATGGTGATATGTGGATGGGGCGGCATAGCCTATTTCACAGAAACCCCCGATACCAACCAAAATGAAGGAAGGGAGAATTGAACGATAGGCAAAATTGACTGAGAAAAATACAGAATACTGGAAGAAGCTCACTACCTTGAGAAACACATATGCGTGTTGTTCTTGTTATTCATTACACTTTGAATTTCGAATTTATAAAATGGTGAATGCAAATGGTCGAAGCCAGTGTTGTCAGATTTTTTGGATTCAAAGTCGCCAATTCCAGAACTTCAAGTCACCCAAAATCGCAAATTTTTTCCATGTCGAAATTTCCCATTTTTTGAAGAAAATTTCCCCTTTCCCCTACATATGACCGAGAAAAAATTGAAAAATTGAGAAGAAATACACGTTTTTCAAGCCAAATTTGTAATCTTGTCTAAAAATTTTCGAAAATGTTGTCTCAAAAGTCAAAAGTCAAAACAACAAAAATTTTCTCATAATTTTATTTATTTACCTACGTCCTACGTCCAAACAACATACATCTTAAGGTAACTTTTTTTTCAGATCACAAGTATAATCAATTGTGCAAAAAATTACCTTAAGGTGAATGGGATGTTTCCGGGGAGGATCGTACATCGTTGGGAAACAAAACGATTGTGAGTTAAATTTTTTCTATAGTACTTTGCAACTTAACCTCAGTTTGTACCGCGAACAAAGAGGTATTGCATATCTATAATACTTTGTAGCTTAAACTCGGATAACCGATAATTCTAATTCCATATGTATGTTTATTTAACAGAGTCGACGTCCGACAAATCGCCAGGGAAAGAAAAAAGACTATAGGTCAAATCGCCAGGGAATGAAAAAAGACTATAGGTAACATTACATTCAGTTTCACCATATTATCAATATTTTGCCAGTGAAATTTTAATTTCTCTTTGATGTTTTCAGTAAAAGGTTTGCTTGTTCATTATGCACAGTGAGAGTAGGGTCGGTGGCGGCCCTACGAAAACATGAGAAACAAGCCCACCAGGATGAGGCTCTGCCAATGCCATATCGTTGCAAGATTTGCCACCAAAAGTACAATAACCGAAAAAGTATGGTAAGCCATACCACAGCTCATCAAAGAGGCTCATTAAAAAAAATGGTAAGCAATGGCATAATTGGCTTTATGTATCTATTTAGGAAATAGAAAAATATTCTTCTAATGAGATTCGGGTTATGTTTACAGGAGTAAAAGGCGCTGACTCGAGGGTTCATTCTGTTAATTGAAAATAAAAATATATGTATCTGTTATACAAAGCTTCCGTTAATTATAAATAGTAATAATATCTATTATACTTAGCTATCATATCATATATAATTAAAATAGTATACTATACCTAACATATGTTCATAACAAAAAACAAAAAAAAAAAGAAAAAAAAAAGGAACTCGACAGCAGCCACCTCCTCGTGGTGAGTTCTGGGCTGGTGAATGTAGATATTTTGCTACATTTAAGCAGGCGAAGAGCTGCTACAAATCTATTCAAAACCTAACTAAATTCACAAACTCAGTAAGGTTACCTAAACTGCCCTTTCGGATACAATCTTATAAAATGTTACAGTAATTTCAAGAATTCTCCATCATTTGATATTCCAACCACTCTTATTTTCATAAGTAAACAATGATATTTCTTTGAAATTTTCACTTTTTGGGTAGTATATCTATTAATCAAAAAATATGTATCAATTTTTAGCCTGTTGCAATTTTTTTCAACAATTTTTTACGAGGTCTTTACAATTAATTACCTACAGAAATTTCAAGTTTTTGGGGTAATTGTAAACACCACCTCAGCTGCACTAGTTTCGGTAAGATCTTTGGGTAGGCGATGTCCCTTCTCCCCCTTTCTACACCACAACAATGTCTTCATCTTCTTAAAACGTTTTGGGGTGAAATTTCTCGTTTACATTCGTTTCTTTTATTCATCATTTTTGATAAAAATTTGAACATTCTATAATTTTGTAAAATATTCAACTTTGCGGGTTTCGGTACTGAAAATTACAAAACCGATGACTGCCACTTGATGGACTCGTTTGTTACTTATTTGAGGAGTGTAGAACGCTACATTGAAATTTATTTCCCCATTCCAACAATCGCCTAATTAGTAAATTAACGCGGTAATTTGAAGTAGGTACGTATGCTGATTTATTACGCACGATGACATGACGCCAAAAGTTGAAAACATGTGAAGAATTTTTTTCTCCTGTTTTCCAGACCGTGACTTCCCCGCCTTTTCGTAAGTTGTTTCCGAAACGTGGATATACGTATAATTGGAAACGTTGGAAAAATGCACGCTACTTGTTCGAAATCCAGCTTCTCGCGAATATAAAGCTTTACAAACGAGGTAACCTTGAAAATTGGAGGACACCGTGAGAATGTGTAAAACAATACTTTGAGTAACTCGACGCTGTCAAAATGTACGATATTTTATAACCACGCAATAAACAAATTTTTTTCATAGAGCGGTTTGAAAGTCTAATTTCGAATGTGCTTGCATACCTGCTTCGATTTAGTGGGAAAAATTTTTAATATGAAAAAAATTGTTCGTTTTGGAAACGGCGAAGTCAAATTGGAAGAACTGGAAAAATATTTCCAACCAAGCTAACGATAAGGAAATCGCGAGTTATCAATTTTTTCGATACGCTGCTCAAGATAATACGAATATTTTTCTTTCCTAAACGAAGCACAATATGGTAGGTATAAAATAATGTAAACTCAGCAGACGGTTTGTATGAGTACATCTGTCTGCTTCTGCAATACGAATGTGTGTTTGTTGATTCAGGTATACTCGTATTCAGTACCGTACGTTGTCTACGTATAAACGTTACACAGACGGCAAGGCGACGATAGAAGCACACCTATTGGTGCCAAGGATGGGACTTTACATGTAGAGAACGATATTCTACATTATACCACGTGGAAAATTCAGAATTTGTGTAGAATAAATATAAATCTAGAATTTGTAGACTACAAGTACATAAAGTAACTCCACGATTGGTCAAAAAATATACTGCAGAGTGTTGTTAATGGTACTAAATGACCAAAATGATAATTTTCCAACACTGCTTCACAAATATGTCCAATTTGATTGATTTGATATGAGGATGAATTTTCCGAATGCTAAATTAATCATTTCAATTTCTTAGTCCAAATCCAAATTAACAAGCGAACATGTAGAAAATGTGAAATATAAGTTCAAACTTATTTTCTTCTATTTTTTCGTATAAATAAAATTAAATCGGCCAAAGCAGAAATCAACAAAGTCACAATTTTTACAAAATACCTTTTCCACCATAATTTCGACTAACAAGGGGAACCTTTCGTACCCGCCTGCTTGGAATCGAACGAAATTCGGATATTCGGAAAGAGCATGTCCGAAAGTCTCCAGAACCAAAATTTTAGCTGCCCTATTTAATTTTTCGATTTTTGGCGAATTTTTGGAAATTCAAAAAAAATGTAAATTTTTCGAAAAAGAGTAATTCTTAACCAAAATTATTGAAAAGTGGTTTTCTGACCAGTATCGCCCTCCCCCAGCCCGAATCCGAATTTCGCAATTTCCAGTTGGTCTGGAGCCTCCAGCCAGATATCAGTTTCTCTACGTCCAAAGTCCCATCTCGGATTGGTGCACTAATGCAACGTAAATTATGGAACGCATTCACGTAATCATTAAATTACGAAGCATACACGTTTTGCATGATGTAAAGACACATCCATTATAAATAGTAAAATGGGTGTCCAAAATGTACGAGCAAATACGATGATACATATTTCGTGCGAAACGAAATTATAGTATTGACATGCAATACTCGTAGCCTTGATACCGTTTAACAATATTATCTCTCCATGAGGTAGGCAGAATTCACAGCAGATGCAAGATACGCTACCGTCATAGATAGATACGAGTACCTAAGTATGCAGTATGAAATTGAGTCAAATTTTATGAGTTTTGGTTGGCGGTGTTTTACTGCATCCGGTGTGGAAAATTTAGAATTTTTTTTCCTGAAATTTTTGAGTCATTCACAATTTTTATAAAAAAATTTACGATCGGTGATGAAATCTAATCCAAATTTTTGGAGAGAACAACAAGGCTACGAAGGAAAATGGCCAAATTGTAATACCCACCGTTCAAAGATACCTTCCTCGATCCTACGAGCACCGCCGTTTTAAGATCGAAGCAGAAGTTTGCTAGGCGCATTTTATGAAAATCGAAGAAGAGTTGCGACAAAAAGTGAAACACAGTTATACCTAATTTGTTCCAGTAGTTTCGTTGTAGGTGTGAAAAAGAATTAATTTCAAAAATAATTCATGGTACACACAAATTCAAAAAAATTTAAGAATTGTGTTTGGAAAAATTATAAACCCGAATACGAGTTTGGAAAAGTCAAGGTGGTGATGCCAACCGACTGCAACGAAAAAATTTGAATGTTAGAATTTCTTTAAAAATCAGGGTAAAACTTTTTTCAAATTTTCAAAAATTATTGAATTACCTAAATTGCAAAATTTATTATCAAATTTCCCAAAATCGTTGGATTTTCTAAAATTCTCTAATTCACAAAAATCAATAATTTTTGTGAATTGGAAAATTTTAGAAAATTCAATGATTTTGTGAAATTTGATAATTTTTGAAATTATTTTGCAATTTAGGCAATTCAATAATTTTTGAAAATGTGAAAAAAAAATACTTTCGTCGTGGTAGTTGTTTTCTCCAAGTTCATTTGTGATTCAGATATTTTCGACTGTAGTAGTTTTTTTATTCAAAGTTTTTAGCAGCCTTGCGTTGAACATATTTAGTACAGGTAAGCGTTTGTATTTTTACTCTTCAAGTTTTAAAGATAAGGTAACACTTGAATTTTTATAAACAGTACGGTTCTTCAAAAAATTGAATTTACAATTTATTCTATAAAAGAGTCCATTTCTCTTTTGAAAAAATGACTGCAATGTATCAACTTTCTGATTCCCACATATTTTTCTTCTCAGATTCGCCACTGATACGATGTAAAATCGTCTCTACGTAGCTACATGCCTACATAAATTTTTTTCCAAAACACCTAAAGAGGGAAAATTAACACGAGAAATGGACAAAACACGAAGAACATGCCTATTTCGAAATAAAAACATGTCGATATTGGATAATTAATAAATTTACATGATTTCGAACTATCTAATTTGGGTAAATCATCGGGTAGAAATGAGTAAGCATTATTATAATCAAATTGCGTGTATCGGTGTGGATACATAAAAGGATACCATTTAGACAAACACTTAGACAATAAACACCATGCTCCTTATAGTAAAGCATTAATTACAAGTAGTAGAGAAGGGCCAGACAGGGGGAACCACACATACCATTAAATAGCTATTCGACGTAAACGGTTTATAACACGTTGGGATACATAACATAACAAATACGATTTCGGTGTTTTTTTTTTTTTAAATTAGAGATTCGCATCAAGTTGACCGCAGCCATAATTTAACGCATTCTTCAAAATTCACCGAAGTAGCTGGACCAAGCAAGGTATTATAGGATAATTAAACGGTAATAAAGATAGCACGTGAGAGGGTGATGCAGGGGATCCGAATAATTCGGCGGCTTTAAAGGACACACACATAGGCCTGCTAATGCACCTTTACGCAAGAATTTTTCATTACATTGTTTTAAGACGAAGCGTAGGCCAGAGAAAAAAACTGGTCATCGGAGAGGTTTGTTGAACTGTGCTTGTATCTGTCTACATCGCGTCGTCTGTTTCGACAATTAATACTCGAGTTTAATTATTTATTTCTTTTAAATGTTCACCGCGATAAGAAATAATTGTGAGTAATTCGTGTTTCTAATTTAGAGAAATTGTTCTAGTATTTGTGAAAGAATCACGCAAACTCAGACGGAGGTATAGTTGGTAATCTTTGAGACATCGCCGAAAATATTGACTTCAGTCGGGCTGGTCACGAATTTCCGTGCTGTAATCGCCTCGTATAGCTACGAACGAGACTATATGGTTAATAATTTAGCTGATAAAATAATTACAATAATTTGAAATCGATCGGACTCCCCTGGTTGGCGGGATTTATTCAATTACACGTTCATTAACCAGTACATTCGAGTACGTGGTACGTGTACCTACAAGAGAAGCGCGCGACCGAACTTTGGTCCTCGTAACGCATTCGAGATGGTCATCAGATAAACCACGCGTACAGTCTTTTAAACAAGAACCGTGATCTTACTCGAACGATAATTAAACAAGATAAAGTTCCAATATAGAAATACGCCCCCGTCAATAAGGCACACATACTATTCGATCATTTCAAAGCTCAAAGTAGCCGTTGAAACTGCATATTATAAATATTAATCAACTTTACCGTACAGATCTACTCGTAGGCACTCTCCTTATATATGGTTTCGTGTGATTCAACGCCTCGGTGCAACCATTCTTTCCATTTCTTCCATTCCTTTGCCTTCTTTTCTTTCTTTACGACGCAATTAGATCGCTAATCGTTTTTTATTTTATAGACCCGAGTTACACTAATGCATACTACGCATTCGCAGATGTTCAATTTCGATACGATATGAGTTTGCTCTCGAGCGAAGCTGCTGTTTTTACAATAAATTCACACTCACCTTGAGCATTTTAGCGCCTTAAACGGCCTAAACACACAGAAAAAACACCTACCAATAGCAGATAGGTACACAAAAAACTGGTAAATTTTTATTACGGTTAAATTATCGTGCACCACCATACAGCGTCGATGAATGAATTACGCGTTTATAAAAGCTTTCTCTGGCGAGATGACGTGCTCATAAAATTATACCGAATTGAAAACCATTACTGGTCTACGTACCAGTACCAAGTCGAATGCTGATTAGGTAACGGATGAACATCATCCGTCCGAGATGGAAGTTTGTAGGGGGCCTAGATTGTTTGAATTGCTTCAGAATTTCACTACAGTAACCGCTGCAAGATGACTGCGAGTACCATGTTTCGACCCAATTGTGCACTCTCAGTGAATTCCGAGAGTTCTTCCACTAAATTTAACTAAATTAGAAGCAGGTATGGGATTTCACTCGTGATTCATTCTGAAGATTTTTGGGAACTGAAAAATTCTAAAATGAAGATCCGCAGATCGAACAGCAAAAAATGCTCATAAAAAAATACGATAATAACTAATAATGAAACATTGAAATATTAGCTATGTTCGTTTTACGCGGATTATTGATAATCTGGATTTTGGATTGTGAAAATCTGTGAAAAATCCTGTTTTATTTACACTTTTAAAATCGGTTTTTGAAAATCTGCTCTGTTTGTTTTACCGGATTTTAGATAGCTTATTTGTCGAAAATCTGGATTAATTGTAAATCCATAATCTACCGGGGTAGTAGCTTTTTGAAATGGATTTTGGATTTTCTTATCAAATTTTAACTTCTTAAAAATTTCAAATTTGAAATCTCTTAAAAATTTCAAATTTGAAATCTCTTTTAAAAGTTATAAAATCTAAAAGAGCGCTGCAAGATTTCCTTTTTCTGTGACTGTGGAGTGGGTGATGTAATCAGCTGATTAATTTCCATTCCCTCCAATTCTTTCAAGGTTCGCTCCAATTTTCAACTTCAGTCTCTTGCTTCATGCTTGTTTCTCGTGCTTTTTGTTAATTTGTTCTGTTCGTGCCTTCGTTCTCGTGTTTCAATCAGAATCAAAAATTTAAAATGTCTGAGATTGAGAAATCCGGCGTTGAAATTATTATGGTAAAGAAAAATGTCCTACGATTCGATTGGAACCCGGATATCATCACCTTGTTCCTTCGTTTCCTAATTGCGGCGGAAGAGAATGAAAGCATGACAAAGAAATCTGTGAATAAATTGCTGGAAATAATCTCGAAGGAGATGAAATCATTTATGCAGACATACATGAAAATTTGATAAATCAAGCGAAAACCTAGGTACGCAGACAGTTTGAGAGTTACCTTCAATCTTCATCAATGATCTCAAATTGCTTCACGATCAGCGCTGCCAACCCATGTAAAGAAAAAATCACCAGAATGGCTAAAAAAAAAATCACCAGAAATCACCAGCATTGTAATTTTTTGTAAAAACCTACAAAGTCCTCACTTCCTCCTCAGAT
>FIZV01065972.1:0-10861 GCA_900050545.1 Trionymus perrisii | reverse complement strand
AAAGTATCAATTATTGCATCATAAAACTACATATGTATCATCAATCAGGATTCTGAAATATTGCAGGGATACAGGATATCTACAAATTTATAATCATAATTTATTTATTTATTAATACATACTTAGATATATTCCTAATGCGTTTCGAATACAAATCATTATTCGTTCTTCGTTCTTCGCTCATTGCTAATTATTTTTGTAATTTAAAATGAAAAATTATAAGTAGGTAAATTGTACCTACGGGCTACGATTCATTTCACAACGAGGTGAGTATGTGAATATATTGAGAATTTTATCGATACTACCCAGAATATCTTTATTAGCAGAATTAAGCGGCATAATTGCCTAAAAAAAAAATGAAAACTGAAGCCAATGACCATAAAAAAACATTAAAGGTAATTCGAAGTAATGAAAAAATATATTTTCAGCTATTTGGAGACCTGTGTAAGTACCATAAGTAGATAATCTGAGTTATCTGAGGAGGAAGTGAGGACTTTGTAGGTTTTTACAAAAAATTACGACCTAAAGTCACAAATAAACATATTAAATTGAAAAAAAAAATCATTAAGAAAGATATATTATGTTCTCACGAAGAGATTTTTCAAGATACCCATTTTGAAACGAATTTCTCACAAACTGACAATTTTTTTGAAATGATTTCTTTAATTTTTTCTCAAAAATATCAGAAAGTGAAAACCACAAAAAAAATTCAAGTCTGAATGCTGGTGATTTCTGGTGATTTTTTTTTTAGCCATTCTGGTGATTTTTTCTTTTCATGGGTTGGCAGCGCTGAATAGTAATGCAAGTAACGCGAACGGTATAAATGTGGCTTCAGCAACTTCAAATTGTGTGAAGGTATGCGCTGTGGCTACATCTAAGACGGTATTTTTGTCAACTGCGGTTGTTACGGTTCAAAGTGAACATGGTAACGAGATGGGTAGAGTATTATTGGATCAGGGGTCAGAAATGACCCTAGTTACTAGAGAGTTTTGCAATCGCGCGAAGCTCAAGCTAAATAAGAATGATGTGCCGACTATGCTAGTTGGTGTTACAGATAATTTGATCGAAGTGAATTATTCTGTTCAATGTGTTTTAAAGTCTCGTTTTTCGGATTTTCGTATAGCAATAACTGCTGACATAGGTAGTTGAGAAAATTCCGTATTGTGTAAATCGTTCAGATGTTAGGTCGATTATCGAGGGGTTTTCAGTTAAATTTGCGAGTCTACGGAGTTGCCGTACAATTTGGTAGATATCTTATTAGGATCTGAATACGTCGAATTTGTGTTAGCTAATAATAGGCATTTTGTAGATGGAATGGTACTTCGCGAGTCCTATTTTGGATATGTGATTTCTGGGTCGATGAGGAAATCTTCGTTTTTTGGTAAAAAAGGTCTCGTTTTGCGGGTTATCAAATTCAGATTTATCTGAACAATTTCGTAAATATATAAGTGTAGATGAAATTCCCAATTCGAAGGGTGAAAAAGTCGTCGAGTATAAGTGGATCAAGGCTCATTTTGAGTCAACTTATCAAATTGATAAGGATTTAAATCGTTTTGTGGTTCGCCTTCCTTTGAAAAGCAGTGTTAACGTCTTAAGCGGATCGTATGGTATGGTATTGAATATGCTTAAATCGTCTGAGCGACGCAGGTCGGAAGCTATTTAGAAAGCTTATGTGGATATTTTAAGTGAATATTTAAACGCTGGCGACATGAGTGAAATTTCGAATGTTCTAAATCCCAAAGCATACTTTTTGCCGCATCATGTTGTTTCGAAGGGTGTGGGCGAAGAGGTGTCATATCGAGTCGTATTTAATGCGTCGTTTTTAGATAGATCAGGAACTTCGTTAAATTTTCATTTTCTTCAAGGTCCAACGATTCAACCAAACCTTGCGGTTAATGTAATTCGTTTTCGTCGACATTTGATTGGATTTGGAACTGATATATGGCGCATGTATCGCTGTTTACTCGTTCACCCAGATGATCGTGTTTATCAGCATATTTTATTTCGGTTTGATGTTAACAAGGATGTTCAATGTTATGAGTTGAATACGCTGACAAATGGTATAGGGCCAGCTTCATATATTGCACCTAAGTGTTTGGAGAAAATTGCTTCATTTGTCAGTTTAAAATTGCCCAAGGTAGCTGAGGTTTTGGAAAGGGATTTTTACATGGATAATGCCATGACAGGTGCAAATACTGTCGAAGAGGCTATCAAGTTGCAAAGAAATTTGCATCAAACGTTGGCTGATTATGGTTTTCCACTTCGGAAATATCAAAGCAATTCCGTTGAATTTCTATCGAGTATAGATGATGATTTAATTGAACCTTTGAAAACTCGATCTCTAGGAAGAAATGAATTCGTAAACGTTCTTGGCATGCTATGGTATACTGAGACTGATGAGATTGGGATTGATATTCGTGATAATCCGTTACCTTCGGTTGTAACAAAACGGGTAATGTTATCGATTGTTTCTAAAACGTTTGATATTTTGGGTATTCTCACTCCTGTTATGATTCGTGCGAAGATCTTACTCCAAGAGTTTTGGAAGGAAGGTAGGAAGTGGGATGAGGAAATTTCGATGGAATTGAGAGAGGAGTTCGAGGAGTATCTTCGTGATTTAAATGAATTGTCTCCGTATGTAATAAAGAGGTATTATTTCAATTCGTGTGATTTGGCAAATAAGCAGCTGATTGGTTTTTCTGATGCTTCAACTAGAGCAGCATGTGCTGTTGTTTACGTGAGGTTAGTGGACTCGGCAGGAAATATTAACGTTTCCTATCGCACCTATTAAAACGGCAGATATTCATCGAATGGAGCTGTTAGCGGCAAATTTGTTAGCTAAATTAGTAGAATCGATTAGTTCAGAATTAGAATTCAAAACTGTGTTTTGTTTTTCAGATTCTCAAGTAGCCTTGAGTTGGATAAAGACCGATCCTCTTCATCTTAAGCAATATGTTTCAAATAGAGTCAAGAGTATAAATTTGTCTATAAGTAAGGAATAGTGGTTTTTTGTCGAGGGTTCTATAAATCCAGCTGATTTTGGTACAAGAGGGTTATCGTCGTCTAAATTCATCAGTTTGAAATCCTGGAAAGAAGGTCCGAAGTTTTTATGGAAAAGTGTAGATTTTGATGAGTATATGTCAAGGGGATTTTCTATGTTGGATAGTGTTCCCGAGGTGAAGATCGTAGAAAGGCATACTTGTGTAATCGTTGATGAAAGTCATACGGTGTTAAATTTGCTCATACGCAAATCGTCGTTCTCAAATTGTGTTTCGATATTGGCAAAGGTATTTCGCTTTTGTCGAATATGGAAGGCTAAGGTATTTAATAAGATTAGTCCAAAGGGGTTAGTTCTGTCGGATGTTTTGGAACGAGATACTGCCTATAATTGCAATATTTGAGTTTCTCAACAAGAGCATTTTCCTATTGAATATGATCGCTTGTTAAAGGGGCTACCTATTAGTCAAAAAAGTAAGTTATTATCATGTGAAGTTTTTTTTTGGATTCGAAGAGTATTATTCGTTCTCGAGGTCGCACTGTGAATTCTAATTTTTCGTACGATACAAAGTATCCCATCGTTATTCCAGTTCGATCACGTATGTTAGTATTATTGATAGAGGAGTTACACGTTCAATATTTTCACACTGGTAGATCGTTTTTGTTAAATTTCATTCGTTCCAAGTTTTGGGTTATTGGTAATTTGTTAGGTTCAGTGAAGAAGATTGTGCGTGAATGTGTTTTTTGTACTAGAATGAAGGCACAGTGTAGTCGTCAGATAATGGGTGATTTACCTAGTGATTGTTTACATGTTGCCAGACCTTTTTCGGTTATAGGGGTTGATTTAACGGGATTTTTCATGGTTAAATGTACTAACCACCGTTCGATCAAAAACTATAAAGTGTATCTTGCATTTTTCGTATGCATGGTCACAAGAGCAGTGCATATAGAGATTGTGGCTGATCTTACTGCTGAAGAGTTCGTAAATACGTTACAAAGGTTTGTCTCACGTCGTGGGTTGCCATCTATAACTTATAGTGATAACGCTACGAATTTTGTAGGTGCGCGTAGTATCTTAAAGCAAAATGTTGTTGATAAATTTTTGTCAATTAATCGTATCATGTGGAAGACAATAGCTCCATACAGTCCTCACCAAGGTGGTATTTGGGAGGCTGTGGTTAAGACAGGTAAGGGATGTTTATCAAAGGCTATTGGTAGCCAAAGATTAAACTTGCTTGAATTACAGAATGTCGTAATTAAAGTCGAGGCAATTTTGAATGCAAGGCCAATTGCATATCGTAAATGTAATGCGTTTGTAGAACCGTTAACTCCGGCTCATTTTTTGATCGGAACGGCGATGTTTGAATCGCCTTTGGAAGGTAAATTGGATGGGGTTAAAATAAAGGAGCGGTATTTTTTGTGGCGACGTATAGTCGATTCGTTTTGGGTAACTTGGCGGCATGATTATGTGAATCAGTTGCGCAATCGTATGAAATGGAAGGGATCGTTTAAAAATTTAAAAATTGGGGATGTTGTTCTGATTTCATCAAAAAGGGAGGGGGTATTTTCGTGGCCGTTGGGGGTGATCGAAAATGTATTTCCAGATGATCGGGGTTTTGTTCGTAATGTTTTGGTTAAGGTCGCTGGTGGAGAATTAAAACGTTCGTCCATCCAGAATTTGGTATTACTTCAGATCGAAAATGAAGCCAATAGTAGTGAAAATAAGTAGTATCGTAACTTATTGTAATCTTGTATTGTAATCAGGGTGATGTCGTATTCACTCTCAGCTTAAAGTAGCTAGAATTGTTTATCGAATGTTGTATGTTAGGTATATGCTGTTTTGTAATTTTTTTATTTTTGAAGTTTGTTTTTTTGGCATTTTTTTTTATAAAATTAAGATGTTTAGTTTATATTTTTTTGGGTTTTTTGGTTGTTTAGAAGGAGGTTTTACCCCCTTTGGGGAGAGTTTGTGTTAGCTGTTAAAGCGTGTATTTTTAGGTTTCGTATATTCAAGGTACATATGGTACTCTCATACGGAAGAATTGGCTTATCTTCTCAGATAACGCTCGATTTTCGTTTGCCAATGTGCAATTTGCATAGAGATGTTTTCTATTTGTTTAATGTACGTTGTGTACGCCAGGTCGTTTTATCTCGATGTATGTAATACGTAAATTAATACAGTCCACTCTTATTATACATGATGGTGTATGTTTTTTTCGTGTGCATTTTTGCTCGAAATGTTGGTAATTTTTCAAATTGAGCCCTAGTAATAAACAATATCTTTTATAGCTGTTCAGATTTCGTCTTTTTTTTTTGTCTCTGCATTCATTCAATATAGACCATTCATAATTGCAAACCAGCTTTTATTATTAATGAATGAAAGCAGTCGTTTTACACAACATTTTCTGTAATCATTATAGTCATGTTATCGTATAAATACGTAATTTGAACATTTCATCTTTGGGACGCAACTCAGCTATGGTATATTTTTAATAGGGACGCAACTCGGTTGCTAGGGGAGTTTGCTAATAATGAACTTGGGCCGCAACTGCAGTGCATCCATGCCAATACCAACTTAACCATCAGAAAACTAACAATCAGCCAATACCTTTCCGCTTGACTCGTACGTTTAATGACAATTCAAATATTGGTCACTTCATAGTCATTTGCCCGTAAGCGTGTGTAACTGTGTATACGTATTATACAGACAGGTATTGATTACCGACTACCGACCGACACAATATATTGCATTCGCATTAAGTGAGCTGGAAAAACTACGCAATTGGGCAATCAAAAATTTGTCGATATCGCTGAGCGAAGTGAAAACGTGCGGGATCGACATTTCGAGCGTAAAATTAAGTAAAAATGATTCCCTTACGGATTACATAATAGTTCTTTATACTACAATTATGGTTGTGTTTACCATATTTCATAGTATATTTTTCAAATTATCATTAAAAAGTGCATATATTACTATTTCAAGTAGTAAAAAATACTATGTGATGAATTTACCACTTTTTTTTAGTTAAATGTACTGTAACCGGTGGATGTGATGCATTATGTGAAATGGTATAGATAGGTACTCGTAGATAACATGTGTAGCGGAAGGGTACATATAATGGTTTTTTATACTGCGTTCAAAATAAGAATAAAAAAAACACATTGAGCAGATGGACCAGGGGGAAAGGAAAAGGTGAGAATTCAGCCAGCAAAACAATTTCAAGCAATAGTTGGCTATGTTGTTGCTTTATTTATTTCAAATTTCCTTGCTCGAAAAGGTGTTGATGATCATGTGGTTTTTTTATTCTTATTTTGAACGCAGTATAAAATTCATTATCACTTTTTATCAGTGCAAGAAAGTGTGTTTAGGTGTTTATGAAACAAAATCAACCAATCAGAACAATCCATCGCACCTACGACGTCGCAATTTTTGTAAACCATCTACAAAACTCGCGACGTCGCAACGAGTTGTAGCTAAAAAAACATCGCATCGGCAGTAGTGTGTTGTCTCATGCAAATGTAGGAAACACTGCGCGCGATGCGACGTTTGAAACATCGCAACGCATCGCGTCGGCAGTAGTGTGTGACAAGCTGATCTGAAAGATCTCCGGATCGGTTAGCACGTTCATGTCCGTTGTACCGATCGCTAACATTACTCGCTGCGGAAGGCGGTTGACGTGTTCGAGTAATTTGTACAAATCTGCGATCTTGAAGGTTTCTCGAATCAATACAGCAGGGTGGTTTAAATCCCTCGAATACGATTTCTTCTCTACTTCATTGACAATAGAATTACAGACGATGCCGTCGCCCATTAACATCCACTTGGTCATGAAGTAGCCTGGAGTACACGTGTCGATGTTCTTAACTCTGGTTATCTTCCTAACCATACCTTCGATCAAATCGAACGGTAGCGTATCTTCTCGAGTTAATCTCCGCTCTCAAGGAATATTCAAATACTTGAAATTGCTTCTTACGTATAAACGTAATTCCTCGACATAGGAGACATATCGCATCGAACAAGTTTGCTGCGTCGTTCTGCTTCGCTTCGGCGAAGAATGGCGATTCGATGACGAGCGGCTTCGAGATCGTGGGCCTTTTGAACATCTTGAATGTTGACTCGTCGAACGACTGGGACGTTGGTAATCACATTTTTTCAAAACTTGTACAGGTCTCGCATTCATCTTTCCTTGTTTTAAAAATACTCAGGTTCTTTTCATGGAATATTTGTTCAAAAAGACATTGAGAAACTGGTACATGTAAAGAGTCGAGCTTGTTCATTTCAACGACATAGGTGCGATACAATTCTGATAATGAATTCCAATGTGGCTCCAAGTAAAGCTTTGATGTGTCTTTTCTACAGTAATGCGATTCCATCTTTGCTAAGCCATCGAGAAATTCGACACATTTGGTGCGACGTTCACTTACTCCAGCTCCAACTTTCCGTTTTTTATTTAGATTAGGCGAAATTTTATCTTTTTTACCGAGTTTCCAATTCTGAGCGGACCACCTACCAATACGTAATGTGTTCAAAAACATCGTACGGCATACTCTCAATTGTTCTTCACCACTTGGCAAAAAATATTTAAAAGAATATGTTCGGCGACTAACATCTTCATCTCTACGATTTCGTGCACGTTCGGTGAAAGTATACTGCATAAAATTACACACGAATATTTTCCGTTCAGACCAAGGAAGTTGCCAAAATTCGGAGAAAATTTTCTGCCTATCTTCATCGGTTAACTTTGTACATTCGACAGAAACGTTATCTTTAACAGATAATGAACATTCGCATCGTTCTCCTATACCTTTTCCGCACTTTGGTACTTTATAGTCCCAGTCCCATTTTTTAAGACCTGTTAGATCAACAAAGTTATGAAAACATTAATAAATTTGAGACGAGTGAATTTATTTCATAATTGCTTTGATAATTATTCTAATCTTACCACTTTCATTCAGTTGTACTTTTCGGACTCCTAAGTACATTTCGCCTTTCTCTCGTAAATCATAATTTTTTAATTTTTTACGATTCTGATTTTCTGTATTTGGCAACAGCAATCGTCGACATGATCGTTTTCTAGGACTTTTTTTCTTAGTCGATGTAGTCAAAGGAAAACAATTTTCAGTGGCAGCTGCTGGAGTAGAATCGATTGCATCGTTGGTCACAATAATATTATTCTCAATATCATCGTCTTCTCCAAACATCACTACTTCCTCTGAAACTTCTTCCATTAACAAATCGTCCCTATTGATAAAAACGAAGCACAGCGTGGTTGAAACATGAGATAATTATTCTTGATGAAAAAATGTAGATAAGACGTGCGAAATTCAGTTTTATACTTACATTATTTTTTACTTTGTTCACTATTTCCTCTGAAACTTTACTTCTTCCATTAACAATGTCCCTATTAAATAAAAACGAAGCACAGCGAGGTTGAAACTTGAGATAATTATTCTTGATGAAAAAATGTAGATAAGACGTGCGAAATTCAGAGCTTTAAACTTACAAAATTATTTTTACTTTGTTTTGTTTATATTTCTACAGGACTTAGCAGCTTTTATGGGACTTAGCAGGTTTTCTTAAACGGGAATAAAAGTGGGAATTTTTGTTTTTCGTAGTTTCTATGAGGTAACACTGATGTGGTTAAGTCGCCCGCTCCCGAAAATGAAAAAAAAAATGTTTTCATTTTTTGGGACTTAGCAGGTTTTGGACTTGGTGCCTCGATATGCGAGAAGAATAATTTTACCTCCTAAAACTTGCTCCAGAAACTCCTGAAAAGCATTCGCATTGCATAATATTCGTATAACGAGTGCAAACCAGAAGACAATTTTGCAAATGCACACTCAGTATCAGAGGCAAAGATTCGAGAGATTGCGGTTGTGACGGAGTGGTGGCCTGAATGTATGTACATATAATGATCTATTCAGAGGAAGAACACTGCATGTAGCCGTATTTACCGGAGTCGGCCGATTGTCCAGGTTCAGAAATTCATTTAATTCGTTACCATTAAATTGGTAATCAGCTGGAAACCATTTAATCCCTGGTGTCCTCTCAACCTTGGGTGGAGGGTAAGCAGGCGGCGGTGGAGGAGACTGCATCGAAGACTTAGAGGACCTCGGCCTCGGTGGCGTAAATGTCGACAGTCCTTGCAGAGTTCGAACACTGGACAACGCAACATAACTTTGACCACATGCAAACACTTTTTCACCTATATCTGCCAGTGTTATTTTTTCCATTCAACCCATCATATTCTAGGATGGCTTTATTCAGTGCTGTAACACCCTTGGGATTGAAATTTATCAAATGCAGTCCTTGCAGAGTTCGAACACTGAACAACGCAACGTAACTATGACCACATGCAAACACTTTTTCACCTATATCTGCCATGCAATTATTCGAACTGAGACCTTGTCTTTTATGAATCATTATACCCTACGCTACTGTGATGGGAAACTGCGTATGAAAGTTTTACAAAATTCATCGTCTCTATAAACATTTATACAATATACACAATTTCTTTTCTTATGATATAGTAATAAAACACATTTATCAATTTTACACAAGGTGAGACCCAACTGAATCTGACCATAATAGAAGTGCTTCTTTCTTAAGCTATATTCACCATTTATATTTCGTAAATGCGACTTTGATAAAGCTTGGAAAAATTCATCCGCAGTGTCAAGAGTTCGATTGGTGAAAATATGAGGTAAAACTTCAAATTTAGTGGTGACTTTTTCTATTTCATATTCCTTGGAATTGTTATTTAGTGTCCGTTCAGCCCATTCTATAAAGGAAGTAATTTTCATAAGTTTTTCGATGGTCTAAATTTGAAGTTAAATGCTCTGTGGATGGGTGTGAAAGTGGACGATTTTTTTCTGAAAAAAAAGAAACAATTGAAACATTTTCTATGTAAAATTTTAAATAAACTAAAATACATAATTACAAGTTGATAAATTTAATTGAAGATAAAGAGTTTTACTACCAGAATCTAGTAAACATCGTACTTGAACTATCTCAGCTGTTTTCGAATTGATCAAATTACATAAAAATGTTTGTAAAAAAATAAATTGTGTGCAATTACCTGAGGTTGAATTGGAATTATCAGTAAATTTGGCTCTTTTGGCATTCGCGTGCCAGCGTTCAGACACAGAATTGTGACGTAACCAGGATTTGTGCAATTATCATGTATCACAACGAATCGATTAATATAATGCAATTACATATCGCGTTATAAGATTGTCAACACAGAGATCGGGTCCCAGTACCAACACTGTGATGAAATGATTCATCTCTCTCTTTTTCGATCAAATCTTTTAAACAAAAGATTTGCGCCATTGTCGGTAGTTACAGCATAGATATTCCCAATTTCAAGCTCATACTTCTTTATTTCATCAAGAATCACTTTTTTCGTAGAGAAATTCAAGACATTTTAATTCAAACAAAAGAGAAGACGTGATCCAAAATTGAAATTACAACGTAAATGTTTAAAAAAAATAGTTCAAAACTAAAATTACGAAATCAAAACATTCACATTATCACTTATTATCATTTGGTTTACCAATGGCGGTGCGGCCGTTCATCTTTGTGTGGGTTGGTGCCTTCCGATGTTCCTGGGCCATTGCGCCCAGTAAAAATTAAATTAAATACCGTTAATCGGTATTTCCGTGAATATGTATAAAAAAAATGTTGAATCAGCTTGAGCTGAAGTCGCCTGTCCGCCTCCTCGCGAATCTCTGGCTCTTCTTCTTCATCTATGAAACAAAAAAGGAACATATGAAGAGTCGTACAGATTACCGGTATAAGTCAAGATAAACTGGGCTCTTGGCATATTGAAACACATTGCTCTAGCCTTGTCAGTTTTTTCCT
>FIZV01065955.1:0-10976 GCA_900050545.1 Trionymus perrisii | reverse complement strand
AAAAAAATCATCGACTGTAAAACATTCATTTTTAAATCGCCGAATAGCTTCTTCATCGTTATCCAAACACCATGGCAAAACTTTCGAGAAAACAGCTTCCTGAAATAGTATCAAATCTATGCCTGTTTTTAGCCAAGAATCTTTCATGCACTCATTTAACGCATTCAATATGCGCTCTAAACAACTTCGTTTAAACGTCGCCAATGCCTCGCCTACAAATACAGAATGTGCAACTGCAGTGTCGATAAGTTGAGCAAATTCTGCGAAATTATAATAACTATCGTCAGTAAGTTGTGATAACATGACTTTCGAACACATAGATTGAATTGTTAGTTTGGCTTCGACTGCGTCAGCATATGCTTCATTGATAAAAATAATCAGGTGGTTCCATTTTCCATAATCGAAATATCTCATGCACCAATGATATTCTTCCATAATTAACGATTGTATTAGATTTTTCTGGAATTCTTGTCTGGATTCAACGTCCGGTAAATAGTATTCCAATTTCAAACGTAAATTCTCGAAATCAGATGTAAATACCAACATATTACGACAATAGTGTTTCATATTGTACGAAGTCGCAACGAAAGATTTGAATTCGACTTGATCGTCAGAATTTGGCAAACACAGGTCTATTACTTTGCTCAAAAATCGAACGTTGCACTTGGCCCCAAAATAATCGTTCCTCAACATGAATGTTCTCCTGAAATCAGCACTCTCCGCTGATAAATACACGCGGAGGAATTCGAAGAATGACGCACAGTACTCGTATTCATTTTCCAAATTATTGCGTTCACCTGATAAAGCAGATACGAACGACATCATCCCGTAAGATAACTTGAGCGTGATTTCGAAGTGGATCAGGAGCTAATTGCCACAATTCAATCAACACTTGCATTCCATCTTCGTAAAACTGGTGCGAAAAAAATATGCTTTTTACTATTTTCGTGAACTGTTCAACGCTTATCGCATCTTTATTGTAATTAAAAGCACATAACAAAAACTGGATGAAGTTTGATTCGCGTCGTCCAAGTAACCTATCTACGATTAATGCAGGATTTTCCAATAACAAGGTTACTTGTTGATCTCGAGACAGCATAGAAAATAATTCTTCATGCCTGTTACCGGTATCCAGATTACTGAAATCATCTTCATCTTCATCAAACAGCCGTTTCCTAGCCACCGAAATTTGATCGTTGTTACTCAACCGTTGCCAGAAATATTTCAACGCTGCAATATGCCAATAAGAGCTTCTGAGAGCCATGTCAGCGTCAAGTGAACTGAAATTATCAAATGGTATCTTATACAATTCATTTTTCAAGCGACATATCCAGTAATACTTCAAACAATCGTAATGGAAATCAATTTTTTTCACAAACTTTTTAGGAAGTGAATTAATATCAAATCTCATAATTTGTTTTTCCAAGCAAAATGCGCACATAATCGCAAACCTTTGAACTTCACTTAGCCTCGGGCTGGATAACAATTTCACAGCGGTTTTCTCGTAATCAACTGTACCATTTGGATACAAAACACACAGTTCTGAATCGAAACGAATGATAATTCGGTTTTCCCAATACAATGCACAAACGTTATTGAATTCAGTTTTGAAATTCGTCCATTCGTCTCGAGCTTTGTTCAAGCTGGTGTAGAGTATGTCTTTGATGGCAGAAGGAATTTTCAGAGAATTTATTTCATTATAAGCAAAAAAATTTGAAACTGTGGCATCATAATCGTGGATATCAAATTTGCGAGATGTGTGCTTCAGAAAATGAAATAATGTTGTTTGAGCAAAACAGCTTGCTGCCATTTCTTGCAAGGTAGGCAATGTAACGTAAAATGAAAACTTTGTATCGTTAAATTCACCACGTTCCATTTTCGTGTTTTCTCAAAGTGATCTGAAATCATAAAATGTTATTCGCGATGTCATTAAACAATAATTGAAGAAATATTTACATAGGGGAAAAAAAAAACTGAAACGTGAACCCACGTTACCTATACCAATGTACCTATATAGATTAATCCTTATTTTTTACCTCTAATTTTTTAATTTGCCCTCCTCCTCTCCAGAAGAGAATCTTTGTATTTACCCATTACAGAATTACGAATGGCACCAACTGCGTAGTCACCCACTGCATTTTTTGTTTTCAAAGGAATAAAATGACAAATCGTCAACCGTAAAAGTTGTGGATCTTTTTCAAGAAGAGTCTATTATTATTTTTCTTTTCTGAATATCAAGTAATTCCTTTAAAGCTCTCGATTTCTCAAAAAAAAAACGACAAAATTAGCAAAATTTTCAAATCCAAAATATAATATTGTCTCTTTTATTAGAATTTTTTTTTTCATTTTTGATTTCTTCCCAAACTGAATTTTGAACGGCGTAATTGGACCCCTCATTCTGTTGAAAAATTACAGATTTCCACTTGAAGTTCTTTTGGAAGAAAAGTGATCAGGATTTATTTTCATATGAAAAGACAGAACTTCGATGAGCTGGGACAAAAAAAATGCAGAAGTTGGAAATTTTGCCTACTTATGACTATGATTTCCAAATCCCCCAACCCACCCCCAAAAAAATTATTCTTTTCTTCACCAACAGAATTTCGATTTCAAACATGTCAATCGAAGATAATGAAAAATATTCAACTATGAAAGCGGTTGTCTCTTTTTATAAAGAGTGATTCGCGTTTTCTTTTATTTTGTTTCCTTCCGAATTCAAAATGATACCTTTGAACGCTCATTTCCAAAAAAAAAAGACAAAGTGAGCAAATTCTTCAAGTTAAAAATTTAATGTTGTTCCCATAATGAAAAAATAAGTAATTCCTTGTTTTTCATTTGCCCTCAAACTGAATTTTGATCAGCGTAAATTGGCTTCCTTGTCTTTAGATTTTCACTTGAAATTCACTTGGAAGAAAAATGAGAAGTTGGCAGTTATAAATGAAATAAAAAAATTGTTTCCTGAATAAAACTTTGAAAAAAAAAAATTCATGAGGTTGAAAGTTTATCAATTTTCGAAAAAGAAATTTCAAACTTGAAAATTTAGAGAGAAATCATTAAAAATTTGAGGAAATTTTTTCACGAAACCAAGTTTTAAAAAATAGTTTCTGAATAAAATTGTATAAAAAATCTGTTTTAAAAACAAAAATAATGAAATTTTATAAAACATTGAAAAAAAAAACTCTCACGCGTTGCGAGTGAGAGGACTGATTTTTCGCGTAAGTTCCATTTTTGGAGGATGCACAATTGCACATACGAGTGAAATATCATGGAAAAGGCAATAAAAACATGTTTAGATTCTTTACGTAAGGAATTTTGAAACTTTTGATCAATTTAAAGATTCAAAAATTTTAAAAACCACGAAGAAATGGGAAATCTGCATGTACGAGCATTAAAAATCGAAAAAATTGAGAAATCATGAAAAATAAAAAAATTCTGGATGATTCGAAAACTTGGAAAAATTAAAAACCCGAATAAAATAAAAAGACAAAAATATGAAAATAGGAGAAATGATAAATTATGAAAAATAGATACTCTTAAAATATGGGTATGTCTTATTGGCAAAGAATGGGCTTTACAACCCCTATAGATCCCATTTCTTTAAATCGCATCTGTTTCTTTCCAAGTTTAACAAAATATTGAAAAGTTGAAAAAAGTTATCAAAAATGTGCATAAATTTTCAAAATGACCCCCCCCCCAACGACATAAGACATATTCAAGTCAAAAATATAACCAAAACTTTTTTGTTTAGAAAATTTTTGGAATTGAAAAAAAGTTGAAATTATCCTGAAATTATCTTCTGGAGAAAAAAATACCCCGTGCTTAGAACAAAAAGCAAAAAAATAATCTTCTTCGAAACATTTCTTTAAAAAATATTTTTTTGAACTTTTCAAACATAAATAACTTTATGATGAAATTTGCTCCATTTTCAATGTTTCATTTTCTTGGCCATTTTTTTAATGACGATTTTTTAAAACCAAAATTCTTTCGTGGCTCCTTCAATATGCAAGCTAGGCAAAAAATCGTATAATCAAATTTTGCTTACTTTTTGAAGCACTACCTATACCCCTCTGATCAAAAGTGGATTTCAACTATTATTTCCTAAAAAACGTAATTTGCCCCTTCAATTTTGAAGATAGGCAACACCTTCGTTTAACATTCTTTGCTGTACCCTCTTATATCGAAATCTGGAATATTACCATCCACTCACCGGACACCCTGTATAAACCCCTACTTATCACCGAGTTTCAACAAGATATCTCAATTAGGGCGACTGTAATCGTCTTCAGACATTTTTTGGCCATTCGCGCGCTCGTACGTATACGCACATCCTTTCTTGTAGAATATCATCTGGAAATTGGTCAAAACAAACTTTTACGAGGTCGAAATTTATCCCAGTTCATTATTTACCAAAACGAATTTCGCACCCAAAAACAAAACTTTCCTTGTGGTATTCTTTGGTTGAACATATTTGTGTTATTAGCCTATATGCGTATGACTGTGGTGGCAACGTAATATGATACGATTACCATAAGTTTTCTTTGCAATATAATAAATTGCTTCGAAAACAATAGAAAATCGCAAGGCGTGGTTCTATATAAATTATCGATTTAATTATTATTTTATTTTAGGTGTGGCCGGAATTTATGGATATAACTTTTATCGATGCGTTATTATTGAGAAGTAATTGGTAGAAAAAATATTATGGCTTTCGTGGAAAAGAAAGTTAAAAAAAATTGTTAACGTTTACTTTCATTAAAATCTAAAAGAAAATAATAATCTCGCGGACGATATTAATGGAAGATCGATAATTTTTATATAGATCAGATAAGTAGAAAAATACGAGTAGGTTGGAAAAATGATGCATTAATAGATGCTCGTTATAGTATAGGACAATGGTTATATCTGGTCGTGTTTGTTTTTGATTTTACACGACCATAGCGGTTTTCATTGATTTTACTTCCGTCTTTCTGGGTACGGAATCAACAGGATGATATGGAGCATATAGTACTAATGTAATAAGAGTGGATGCATTATTACAATGCTTATTTCCTGTTTATAAAATCATTCAAACTGTGGCAGGTAAACAAATACGTACCTTTTAATTAGGCGTGTTTTCACAATTTTTCGCCGAAGGATGGTGACGGCTGAATGTTATGTTTGCGTAAAGTTTGACCGCGTATAGATGGCCAAATTTAAGCGTATATCCTTTATTGTGGCAGTGATAAGTAAAGTATACCAGTAAGCTTATTATTCCGTCAGCACATATACGCACACAGTCCCATAGCAAGCAGCCAGTACCTAATAATTCTATTAAAATCACGATGGTAATTTAAATTAAAACCTTGGAGGTTGACTCGACCGAGAGGTTTTCTCTTTTTAGTAATTTTCCGACTTACCAGTTCGTTGACTATATTCGAGCTTTGAAGTATAGAAATCGCGATTATGTCGATAATTAGTTTTATTTTTAGTTAAACCTTCTGTATTGATTGATAGAGGCGCATATGAAATTTGTAGTCATCGTGTTTGATTACGATAAGAGATATAAATATTTTTCCTCGTATTATAAAATCGGTTTTCTTTGTCGGAAAATTTCTGAGTAACTTCGTGAACGAACGGTTGTCGACCAAAAATAACAACAAAGTCTGTAATGATATAAAAGAAAACAAAAGGTTTGGGAAAAATTGCAGTATATAATTTACAAATAAAATGAATGCCTAATCAGATATATTCTATTAGTCAACTTATAAGGTGTGTTTTATAACTATTTGTACGAAGAGATCCAAAATTTTGTCAACAGTTGACAAAGCGCCAAGTAGACGTGAATGTTGATGACCTACAATATGGTTTCTGATATAAACGAGAGTGAAAGGAATACAAGTATCTACCCTATGCTTATTCCGAAGATAACGAATTTTGAAAAACTAAAGATAAATTTGCAGTTGAATTTCGTGCAATACAGAGCCATCGAATCGAATAAAAGGTGTCGTTTAATTTAACAATTTCATTTCGTTTTAAAAATAAATTACTGGAAATTCGACGTTGGGACGAGGAGGATAAAGAAAGAAAAAAGAGGAAAAGAAAGAAAAAGGAAGTCACATAAAGCTGGAGTCAATGAAACGGAAATTATGTATTCTGTATGTCTGTAGAGTATATTATTAATTTATTTACACCTTCTGGTTATTTATAATTCTCCTTCAACCAACACACGTTCTTTGTAAGGTAGCTCAACTGTCTCTCAATCAGTCAGACATGGATATAGGCAGACCTAATAATTCGTGAATCGTATCTCGTGTCATTTAACAAATGACATTCGTCGCGTCGTTTGAATTGATTAAAAAAGTGTACCCGGCGGTACGTGTGGATGGTTACGTTTGTTTTTTTACCTGTGACACGATGCGATGCGTACAGGTTATAGATTTAGTTAACATTGATAAGGCTTCATCCAAATAGGTCAAGGATTACCTTTACCAAATCAGGAATTTCTTTTCTACATTATTCCGAACAATTAAAACAATCGCAATGGCGTTATCGCATATTGCGCTCTTGTACATTTCATTTCAATGATGATCATCAACAATGATATTACCGCGACTAATCAATAATGGTTTGTGGTGATGAATACGAATCAAATGAGCACTGTGTAGGTCTGTATGGTTTTCCTAATGCATTTAGTCATTATTATGACTAACTGAGTTACGAAGTAAAAGTGATTTTGAATACGAAATTTTTCATATTGATTGTTTATGATTTGTCGGAAGATATTATTGAATGGCGATTGTTTGATATATATTTCAAGAATAGCTAAACTTATTAATATATAATTTTTTCAGAAAGAAAATTTTTGAAAAAGACTTATCTACATATTAAACAAAATTTTAGTTAAAAAAAACAACAATTGAAAATTTTTTTTCCAACTTCTTATTTTATTTGAATTTTTATTCTCTTCAATTTTCAAGTATTTCTGAATAGATACATTCTTTTCATTTGAAATTTTGCCATTTTCAGTCTTCTGTTTATACAGGGTGTCCGGTGAGTGGATGACCATATTTCGGATTTGGATACAACCGGGTACAACTAAGAAAAAAATGTTACCTAGATGAAGATGTGACCTATCTTCAAAATTTAAGGAGCAAATTACTTTTTTTGAAATAAAGGTTAAAATCCATTTTTGACCTTGAGGGTAGGTAAGTAGGTAGCTAGGTACTAGGTAGTACTTCGAAAACTTGACAAAATTTCATTATACGACTTTTTGTCTAACTTGCAAATTGAAGGGGCTACGAAAGTCTTTGAAAAAGTTACATATATAAAAAAAAAATGGATAGTACCAGGGGGCTTTGATAGTACATTAAAAATGGGGAAAATTCTATCATTACCACTTCTTTCCTAAATAAGTTGACAAATTTGCAAAATTGACAAAATTGACAAAATTTCAAACTTAATTAACTTTTTCTTTGTAATTTTTTTAATGACGATTTTTTAAAACAAAATCCTTTCGTACGAGTAGGTCCTCCAATTAATTTGCAAGTTAGGCAAAAAGTAATGAAATGAAATTTTCCTTACTTTTTGAAAAACTACCTACCCTCATAGTGAAAAATGGATTGTAACCTTTATTTCCTAAAATCGTAATTTGCCCCTTCAATTTTGAATATAGGCAACACCTACATTTAACATTTTTTCTAGTTGTACCCGGTTGTATCCAAATCTGAAATATTGCCCTTCAGTCACCGGACACCCTGTATAACATCAAGTTTTTCGAGTTTTCTCACCTTTAAAGAGTTTTTTCATATTACTTTTTTTTCAATTTTAATAATTTTTTTCTTAATTCAAGTCTTACTATTTTTTCGATTTTTATTAATTATTTCAATCTTTGAAATTTCAATATTTTATTAAATGATCATCAAATTTGAAAAATTACCGTTGAAATTTTTTTATAAACGTAATGTTTTAAAATTCAATTTTGAGCAATTTTTTTTTAAATGACAAAAATGCGAAAAATTGAAATATTGATTTTAAAATGATTTTTTTTCAGTCTCAAAATTTAAAAAAAAATAAAATTTGATTTTTAAAAAATGGTTTTTGAACGAAATTCAAAACAAATTGCTTTTAAACAAAATTTCAAAGAAATCTGCAAAATTGCCAAAATTAAAAAAAATTACTTTTAAAATTAAATTTGAAAAAAAAAATTAACTAAATTTTCATAACATTGGGGTTAATCAAAATTTTAAAAAAGCTTTAAAACATAAATGTTGATTTGTTGAAATGTTGGTGGGTTGGGGAGTTAGTAAGACAGTCATTATTAAAGACGTAATTTGAGAAGTTTGATTACTTTTGAGTTACTTCATTCGATACTGTATTATATTAACAACTTATACCATGAAATTATTTTTTTTCAAATTTCGCCTTGATGCCTGCTAATTTCTAATTTTTGGTTCCATTCTTCTCTATTTTCTCCCTCATTTCTCTTCCTTTGCTTAAATTTTATTTTTTCCTGTACCTATTTTTTTATTTTATTTTTTTTATATTTCTTTCGCACTTTTGCCACAATTTTTGTAAAACCATATCCACGTTGAAAAATTGCATCACTTCACTAAATGCGCTATCATGCTGTGCTAAAATTAAACTGACGTATACCGAAATTAGCATACTTACTAATAAATGGTTTTTATCAACGAGTACTACGTAATACAAATTGAAATGAAATGACGTTATGATAATGATATCTGCTTTGGTTTTTCAGAATACTAAAATTTAAACGATTAAATTATCCGAGTTTTCATTTTCCCCGCAAATTTTTCCGTTTTTTATAATTAGACATTATTACCATCGCCTTTGTAAAACGATAGAATCGTAAGGTCGAAAAGCTCACTTACTATAACAAAGGAAAATTGCCAACTTTATCCAAATAATGTACAATTTAATCTAACGATAATGAAAAAAAACTGGCCATTAAGCGCCAATTTCTTTTTTCTGCGATGAAATTTATAAGATGCATGTTTATACCGTTAGCTTTTTACCGTGCTTGAAAGCCTTTCAAAAAGAGCTTTTCCTCGTGTGTTTCGATAATTGATTGATATAATGAACGTTTTCCGTTAAATGGAAATTGGACGGTGACCTTTATGTGAGTCATATATTAGTCACCGGCGCGGCGTCGTCTCGAAATTGGTCTCGCTAATGGATTTTCTGCCCTGAGAGAACTGAAACGGAAATGAGCGCTTGAAAACGTTTAAACGCTATGCGTCTGATGGCCTGTGTGATGTTAGTTGTTTGAGCTTTTTTTTCTCGATTATATCGCTTAAAAAGCCTGAAGTCGAAATTCGCGTATGAATAAGTTTACTTACATGGTTTACATATTTGGTACTACGTAATATAATTACTTCTCTAAAGTAGGGCGTTATTCTCGAGTTTTTTCAAAACTTATATCGTGCCATATTAAAAAAATTTGTATCGATTGCGTAAAATATGCGAGAAGTTTTGAGAATAGTATATGATTTTCTTCATTTTTCGAAACATGGGAGTATTCTTTATTTTCATTAATTTTTAATCACGTTCCAAGCTGAAGTAGTAATACTTTAATTGAAAGTGGTCAATCTATAGGTTACGACTGGATAAGTTGTTTGGCAGCGTACGTAGAAGTCGAAAGTACACCTGTTTCTTTTTTCTTTCTTTTTTTTATAACTCGATAGGTTATTCTGGTTATTCTCGGATTTCTTTAAAGAATTTAAAAAATCCGTGTAAAACCGTTCTTCGTATTTTTATTATAGGTAACTTGTACAAATATATGGTACGAGAAAGACAGTTGAAAATCATACACGTGCATGTACATATGTATACGTGAACTTGAACGAAAGTAATACCGTTCATTCAGCTTCATCTGGTTAAGTAGGTCGTACAGAAAAATAATTCACGAGTAAAATTCAACCCGTAGCCACTTTATCGTAATTAACTCATTATTGATGTTTTTAATTTAAATTCAATCAACGCATTCGATAATGAAACAAAAAAAGCTATTGAACAAATAGGCAAAAGTAAAAAGATCTGTAACGTTTGTATATCGGCATACATTTTTCGTTTTTTTGAATTATTTTACACTCGTTATGTAGTAAAAAAATATTTTTATTCGAATGTAAACGTAGTCATACTGACGTGGTTTTATGGAAACACACGAGCTAAATTTGAAAGGTAATTAAGGGAGGTAATATGAGTAATGAGTTAGTATTTGGAAATAATTGCCAAATCGCTAGGTTGAATTTTTATCCTATAATACTTGAAATCAGTTTTAAAATTACAATTCGATTTTGTTTTAAAAACAATTTACGAGTTTATGTAGGTATAGGTCTAGGTACTAGAATCTTTCAACATTTACGTTTGTTTATAAATTTCTCTCAATTACTTACACTGAGAGTAAAACCGGTAGAAAATGTATACCTTTAAGTCTCTAGGTACATACGATGTGATGGTCAAGAACATTTATATTTTCTTCACGTCTTGTATCAACTGTTTTTTACTAGGGCCTTACCCCCTTGAACGGCTCTTCGCGTAATCAATCGATTATTTTTTGTTTATCTTTCAGAGTCCTATTTGTGTTATTCCTTTTGCTAATTTTCGAAATTTTTGAGTTTTGAATTTTTCTAGTTTTTTAGTTTTAGATGGTTTTATTTTAATTTTTCATCTTGGGGTTTTACCAATTGAAAAATTTCTAATTCTATTTAATCAAATTTCTTTCGAATTTTTATTTTAATTTCATTAATTTCTTCAGTTTATTGTAATTTTTAATTTCAATCATTTTTTTTTAGATTTTTAAATGTAAAAATCTTTTTAGTGTTACGTTTTCCTAATCTTTGAGTCAATTTATAGTTTTAAAAATTGAAATTTTTTCAATTTTTGACTTTTTAAAATTATTAGGTAGTTTTTATTTAAATTTTTTAAATACTGAATTTCAATTCAATTTCTTTTTTAAATTTTATTTCTTCCAATTTTTA
>FIZV01065903.1:0-14085 GCA_900050545.1 Trionymus perrisii | reverse complement strand
GGTGCAAGGTCAAAAATTTAATTAAAATTCGCAACCATATATTTTTATATATTTTTGTTTTACCTATTTCCTCATATTTTTGGAAGCTAAACTACACCCTTAAGATTCCATTTTATGCCATCTCTCAACTTTTAGGAAATACTTACTTGGATTTTATTAGAAGTCTACTTGAAGCTAATCCTTGTATAGTTTAAACTAGTTAAAATGTTTGGAAGAGTAAAGTTATCGAATGTAATGTGAAAATGGCCAAATTTTGCTATATTTTCGAAACGAATCATTTCATAGTAATTCTCAACGGATTTCACTATGCTTATGCGTGAGTAAATATAGCGGAGATAACCTAGACATAACGCCCTATGATATAAACTACATTAAAAGTAAATCTAGGGAGTTTTTTTTTTTTTTTTTTATTATACTGTCTTATCATGTCATCACATTGACTTTCATTCAGCATCAATGTTTTGTCGAACTCACCCTCACTCTATGTAGGTACTTCATCCGATGTGGAATGTCCCTCCTACCCCATCTCTTGGTCTAGGTTCCAACACTTTCAACCTGCCAGCAACTACCTGATATGGCTGATAAGCGCACCTAATCTTGTACCGTGGGGCTTTTCTTTCTGCGTAAACGATCTATGGGGGGGGGGACTCGTTAACAAATTCGCCACCCTTTCGTAGTAAGTTTCCAGTATACCTACCTCCAAATTACCGACGAGGACGACGACGATGGATTACACCCTGCTCAGCGTTTTTGACGACCTCGCTCCTGCTAGAAGGACGGGGGTAAGATATCAAGTAAAAAATCGGTTCGATGAGAAATTAAACGCATCATCTGCACGAAGTACGAAGGAGGCGAGGGCGAATCATCAGTAATGCTTGTTGGATTGCTTCCAAACAATATCGTTTCAAACGTCGATTCGCGTCTTCGTCGTCGTCGCATCGTCGTGTCGGTCGTACGTATTAACCGTTATTTTCATAATTTGCGAGAGCGACACTTGCAAAAAAAAAACGAGCTTTTCAAATTTTTTCTAGCTTTTTATGCACTTTGTTGATAAAATTTGTTCAACGTGATGGTTGAAAATGTGAATTACCTATACGAAAAAAATCCTTATTCTTATGCTTGACAAAATTATTACTTTTTTTTAACATCGACGTGGACCTCCCAAGACCACTTTTTATAACTTCAAGCCGTTTTGGAGCTATATGAGAATAGTGATAGGAATGATTTTATTTACCTACTTAATTTATTTTTGAATACATATCATGTAGACTTGGATAGTTAATGTTCGAAATACATTTCTCATATAATGTTCCTTGAAATTAATTTATGTAGGCTTGATTTTTACAATTTTTCCTCTTGAACGTGGAATTTTTTTCTCGAAAAAAAAAATTATCTACCTGAATAGAAAAAATTATTGAGAAATTTTTTTGAAAAAATTGAAGAATGAGTTTCATCAAATAGGTACTTACAAATATGCGTTTTTCCCCAAAAAATCGTTTGGTAAATGAAACAGAAGTAGATCGAGAGAATCTGAAGTTCTATATAAGTATCCTTAACTGTTAAAGGATAACATTCGAAATGGTGCTACTTTTCGCAATAATTCATTTTGAGTTTTTTTGGAACTTAAAAATATTCAGTTTCTTTGTTTTTGAAAAAATGGTTCTGCAAAAGTACTGCTTTTTTTTGGAGGCACTAATTTTTATGAGGTTATTTTGTTTTCGCAAAAAATGGTCTTATTTGTTTTCGCAAAAAATGGTCTTATTTGTTTTCGCAAAAAAATGGTCTTTTTTGTTTTTCAAAAAATTGAGATTTAAATGAGATTTTTCTGTTTTTGCAAAAAATTCGATTTTTTTGTTAATGCGAAAGTGAAATTTTTTGTTTTTTGCAAAAAAAAGAGATTTTTTTTTGCAAAAAATTAGATTTCTTTGTTTATGCAAAAAATGAGTTTTTCGTTTTTTGCAAAAAAGATTTTAATAAGATTTTTTGTTTTTGCAAAAAAAATGAGATTTAAATAAGCTTTTTTGTTTTTGCAAAAAATTTGATTTTTTTGTTCATGCAAAAAATAAGTTTTGCAAAAATAAAACTTTTTTGTTTTCTCAAAAAAATTAGATTTTTTTGGTTTTTGCAAAGAAATAAGATTATTACGTTGTTTTTGGAAAAAATTCGATTTTTTTGTTTATTCAAAAGGTGATTTTTTTTTGCTTTCACAAAAAAGTTAGATTTTATTTTTGCATGAAAATAATTTTATTTTGTTTTTGCAAAAAATGTTATTTTTTTGTTTTTCAAACAAATAAGATTTAAATGAGATTTTTTTGTTTATGCAAAAAATTAGTTTTTTTTTGTTTTTACAAAGAATGAATTTATTTTGTTTTTGCAAAAATTCGATTTTTTGTTTTTGCAAAAAGTGTGATTTAAATAAGATTTTTTGTTTTTGAAAAAAATGAGACTTTCTTGTTTTCTCAAAAAAAATATCGATTTTGCTGAAAACAGAATATATCACAAAATATAAATATTAATTTGAAATACGTAAGTCCATACATGAATTTCTCAAAATGACATAGGTTATTCTGATGTGCAGTTCTGGATCGCTTGGGTAGTATCAAAGTGGTTATGGCAGATCCAGAAATAAGTTACAGTTGAAAATTCGAGTTTTTCGCGAAGTGATGGAGGTTCGGAAATTTTTTATGACAATGTGTAAATTATTTTTTTCTCTAAAGAACATAAAATTTTTTCTTCGAAAAAACGTGAAAGGATTTTCCCTAAAAAAATTAGATTTTTTTCTCAAAAAACAAAATTTTTTAAAACTGAACAATTTTTTCTAAAAAAAAATTACTTCTCAAAAGTTTTTTTAAATTATCCTTAAAGTAAGTTTCTTTGTGAAAAAAAAGGAAAAATTAATAAAATAAAGTGATGTTTGGAGATACAATTTTTTGCAAAAATATGTATGATAGGTATTTTTTTCCTTGAGAGAAAATGTTTCTTCCTCAAATAAAACAGAAAAAGTTTCAAAACTAAGAAAATTTCTTATTGAAAAAAATTGAAAGACTTTTCAAAAAAATCAATAATTTTTTTCCTTCAAAACATTTGAAAATTTTGTTGAACGGATTTTCCCTCAAGAAGTAAGATATTTTGTCTCTGAAAAATTGAGTATGTTTTTTTTTTCAAAAAAATGGCAATTTCCTTTCAATTACCTAAAAGGTTTAAATCTATTTTTATTTATTTTTTTTGGACAAAAAATTGAATACTTTTTTTCAAGTTGAGATATTTTTCATTCTAAAAAAGTTTTTTTCCTCCAAAAAATTACGAATTTTTTTCTTTAAATAAATAAGTATTAATCTTTTGGGTGATTCAATTTTTGCATTTTCGAGGTTTTCTCGTGGCGAGGGGAAGATGATGGAGGATCGTTAAAATTTTTCATTTCAGTTACACATTGTTATTTTCTTCGAAATAAATTCTACTAAATTTTTACTATTTAATACTATTTCCATAACTACTAATCGAATATATCTCAGTTTACTTCTGTCAGCATACTCCCTGTGATAGAGCTTTAAATTTTAAGTAAAAGGCCAAAAATTTCATCACAGAGTTTCCATACCCTATATGAGGTCCAACTTCCAATAATCAATTTTGAAATCCCAGCCGCGGGTCGATTCACCATTCTCACCCAGCTATGTCCTATGAGCCAGAGCCGGAGCAAAATTCTCGCTTTTAGCAGACTATTTCATCACTTGTGTGGATTTTCGTTCAGTGGTTAGCTCACGAATTTTAGATGCTAATTAAACCTTCGCAGGTATAAATTAACTAGGATTTTACGCCAAAATAAGAAATAACAGTCATTAAAAAACCATTTAGTAAAGACTAGAAGGAAGAAAAAAGTTTAAAACGTGGATTAATATAATTGGGGGCATATAAGGTGATGGTGCACGCTGAATAGGGAGACGGTGAAAGCCATTAGCAGATTAGCGTTCATTGACGGACTCCTTATTGGTAGAAAATTTCATCCGGTAAAAATGGTACGGCGATTAATTGCATATGCATAGCACTTCATCAACAGTTACGCGATGTGTACATACGTTCGGCGTTGAGGCGGTGTATTTGATTTTTTTTGTAGCTATTATAACCGCGTTCAGGCACGTTTATATTTGGTCCCATGTTTAAATTCGGTGTTCTAGCCGGTCCTTTTAAATAACTCATCTTTGTACAGCTACACAAGTAGTATAATATTACAGGTAATTGACGCGTACGCGGTTACGGGTCAAATTCGAGTCGGAGGTTGACACATCAATATAAAGTGTAAATTTTGCACGTGATGGTGGCACGATTTAATGGAAAATAAGGTAGATATTTCAGTACAACGAACAGAGGATACCAGTTAAGAAGCACCTTACAAAAGCTATCTTTTGTGCTAACTTCGTCATTATACAAAATGCAGAACCACCAAGCAATAAGATACTGAGAGAGTGAGAGGTGTCATCGGGAAAATACTTCTCGGTTAATCGCAAGGACGCTAATGAATTCCAAGGCTCTAGACAATGCGGCATTTTTCATTTTGTGTTTCCTAAGGTCAGAAATGACAATTTGTTATCACTCCAGCACGAGCACGAGCTCGCTGTCTGAATTAAAATAAACAATCATCGGCTCGCACTCGCAGCACTTCAAAAGAATACCCGCTAAGTTCGCATTCAAGTAGTAAATGTTTGAAAAAAGAAATTTTCGAGGACGCACCAATTAATTGAGGTGCGCAGAGAGAGCTGAATTATTAACGTAAATAGTATCTTAGTTTACCTAAAATACACACGAGCAACTTTAACAAATACAATCACGTAATATTGACGAAATGTGCGCAAATAACGGCGATAATTTATTTACATTTGTAAGACGCTCGTGATTTTATCATTGATCTTACCTATAACTGCCGGTGGAAAACACAGGGCAATCCAATAAATGAAAAATGATGTCCAATTCATCGTAACACAATTTCAATTCATTTATCTTCAAATGATGCAAGCTGAATGGGCTTCAGTTAATTAAATCCGCATAATTGAAAACAAAACGCACAGATTCAAAAGTTCACTGGTCCTCACCATTAAATAAAATTTTTAAAATATTCGCAACTCAATAAGATTAATTAATAGCACAATGAAAATTCGCAAAAATTACGAATAAATTAAATTTGTAAACTAAAAAAATAATATTAGAATGACGAAAAACTGAACAACAAATTTACAAAATTAATCACACGACACCACCGAAACGACACCAACTCTCGTACTGGAGTTTTGTTCATTCATGTCGATTTGAATTGTTATTCGAAGTATGGCGGGTGCGCGTTGCGCGTCAAAATATATCATCAGTGTTGCCAAATAAATCGTCGTTTTAAAAAAATTGTTTAAATTCTAGATTATTTAAAAGAAACAAAAATGTAATTTAATTTGGAAACATTTTTAGAGTCGAGGTTATTTTATAACCATGATTAATTTACGGTTCAATAATTCAGAAGCACCAAAAATTAAATAAATTCTACGCAGAATCTACGTCATTTTGAAACCTTTCTTGAAACAACACTACTTTTTATCGAAAAGGGGGGAAAAAGTTACGAAGAAGAAAGCAGATTTGAATTTCAAGCAATTCAAGTCGAGAAAAAGTTCGTTAATTTGATGAAAAGATGATTTAAAATAAAAATAAAAGCGATTTACCGAATTAATTATGTAAAGTAAGAAAGTTTCTGTATTAATCAACGCTATCTCAGCATCTTATTGTTTGTCATTTGCGTTTTGTTTTTCAATTTTGGCAATCTAAACTGGTCTCAAGGGTGGAATTGACGAACTCCTCCTCCAAGGGCAATCGTGATAACTAAATTGAATTGATTTACAAGCTAAGTTGCTCGTATTTCTTTTTCAGATCAAGCAGCAACGATCCCTTATTATGATGAATGAGCTTATTAGTTGTAAGTTGACGAGTGCTGAGAGGGATTACGATTACTCCGGAAGGCTTAAAGAATGCGAAGTTGGTGATTAAAATTAAGCGGATTCTCTCCTTGACGAAAAGATTTCGAAAATCATTTAACAATAAACATGTCGTTTCCTTCTTTGTGTTTGTTTAGTTTCTTTAGACTTAAATTATACGAAAAACGTGCGTACGTCGTGTTTTTGTGGTTTCTTTAAAGACGAATATTAAATTGGAATAAATAATGGTGGCCTACATATCTGATATAAGAATGACGTGTAAAGAACTGAGCACAAAAAGGTGCAGATGGCGATGAATTGATAACAATAAAGAAATAAATACCATTAAAATAAAAGCAATTCCAAGGATTTCAAAAAACAAAAACTGATTTCTAGGTTTGAAAGGTGTTCGTCAAATATTATCCGTTGATCGGTAGTATGTCTTTAGTGCCAAGTAAGTATTGTATGTGGATATTTATCAAATCACAAGAACAATTCAATATCAATTTCAAAAACGAGTAAGTTGTTCCAGTACCAAAAACTTCATCAAATCACAAAATCAGTTCAATATCAATAAAGTTAAGTAGGCCTAACAGCAGTTTTCATGTAAAAGTGCAATCCCTATTTTTCCTATCGTGCAATTCCTCAGTTAAAATGAATAAAAATAATAATAAAAAAAAGAAAATCCGGTTAAAAAAAACAAATACGATTTCAATACTTCTCCTATTTTGTTAGAATCAACATGATACAAAAATAAATAATATAAAAAATACTTTATCATTAATAACTAATAAATTAACATGAAATATTACATAATGTTTAATAGGTATCCTTTATTTCTTAAACGAATGGAACGGTTTGATCTTGAAATACTCCAAAAATGAAATCCACGTAAGTACTGGAATACGAAATCGTTTGGATATATTTCGAATGTCAACCACACATGATTAAACGAACAAATTCTTCATAATTGACATTTCCTTGGGAATCTTCTTGTCCAGCAAGCAATTGTTCAACTTCTTCGTCAGTTAATTTTTCGCCTGAAAGCGATAATTTAAATTGAAAATAAAAATAAATTAGAATACAAGAGAGATAGCTCACTTACAATTCTTTCTCAAATTCAAATTGCAAGTCTTATAAAATTAATTCTTAACTAATTTCATTTCATCACTTCTCATCCAATAAAATGTACCTGGTTCTTATTAGATTCAGAAATGATAGAAAGCCACACCTAGTCATTATTACTAATTAAGTACATAATAATAATTTACAATAAAATTACCCAAAGTGGTGAGTAAATGTCTCAATTCGGCCGAAGATATGAACCCGTTACCATCCTTGTCAAAGTGACGTAAACCTTCGATGAAATCATCAGCTGTATCAGAACTTCTACCTTTAGAAATGGCTTGATATATGGGCAAGAATACATCAAAACTGATACGTTCATCTACGAAACAGAATTTCGAATTAATTCACTCATTTAAAACTTCATAAGACTATCGTTAATCCACAGTCTGCTACAAAAAACCTGGTTTATGCTGGTGAGTAAACTTCTTTACATCAGATTCGGTTGGATTCTGACCTAAAGCCCTCAAAGCATCGCCGATTTGGGAAATATGTATCTTGTTATCACCTCTATTATCAAATAATTGGAAAGTTTCTTGCATTTCTGAAAATCACAAAAATATCGTTTAAAAAAGCTTACCGTGGCGAAATAAGTAGCACAAATTCAACGTAGAATACCTTCCGAAGTAGAAATAACACGATTAATCGATTCGTACCCGTACATTTTAGCGATTAAAAATTACCGTTTAAAATAAGCGACACAAAGTGAATGCGAGTGTATCGCTCGTACACAATATGTCCGTTTAATTAATTCTACTACAAAATAGTAACCTGAGAATTCATAACCAAATAAGGAAACGTTTAGTACGGGCGTGATATAACATTATTTCTTGTCCTCGTTTTATCTCGCACACGTTTACTTTACACAATATCGATTTGGTGTACTTACCAGCAAGTTGATCATCGGAATAGGAGCTCTGTAGAAAAGAAATATCCGATTAGTTTCTCAGTTGTGTTAGATTAGTTAAAGTGTAATGAAATTGATAAAAATTATACGGGAATGAGAATGAAATGAAGAATAACACTCACCGATTTCGCCATATTGTCGGGTTTGTAGAACAAAACGTGATAAAATAAGTATAACAGTAATTAATAAAGTATTTTAATCTTTTAATAACGTGTTAATAGTGAGTCACTGCAATTATTTCTCGGGAAATGAATGTACTTATCGTTACAAATCGTTGTTTTCGCTATAAATTTTTGTTGTTTTTGAATATTCAATATCAATGTTGCCATTTTTATGAAAGTTTTAATTCTCTTCGTGTCGTTTTTTAGCGTTTTTATAATACGAAATTTCTCTACGAAAGTCTAATTTGTGCACTTCGGGATCGTTCCGATTCGAGATTCGAATTTTTCTGATAAGTAATTAGGTATTAGTAGCTATTACTATTAGGTGCCTATTTTGTTTTATTAAAAAAAAAAAAATTGATTAAAACTAAAGAATAATAATTTACGTAGGTATTAGGTACCTAGTTAATTAACAATTATTTTTTTTCTTCAAACTAATTAGTAATAGTAATAAATTACTATTTTGAAATCCTAATTTCCAACAGTGCAACAGTAGTCAGTACCGTGTTCAACAAAAAAATCCCCGCATTCATCTTTCATTTCTCATTTTTCTTCTCATGAAGTTTTTTAAAACGTAACAAAACCATCACTTGACATAAACCTGAAAATGCATTCATATACCTATATTATATAAAGTACCATATACCTACCTACAACCTACAATAAATAATCAAATTCAAATCCTTTGCATTTTCAAAGTCTGACAAATAACATTCCAATTTATGTATTTTGAAAACTAAACGCAAAATTATTCAAGTCATGCGACAAATGACACATTTAACAGCAGATATTTAAACTCATAGGTAGGTACTTATTTTCTGGTAAGAAATCAATACTCCTCTTTGTATGCAACTATTGTAGAAAATGAAGAAAACAAACATTAAATAATTTTATTTCATTGCGTGTTCTGAAACATCAACTACAAAATATTGTAATACATCATGGGACTAGCTCGCTGAAAATGTATGCATTGTTTTTAAACACATCTCTTCATAATATTTACCAAATAACTAGACAATCACATACCACAAATTCATCTACTATCGTGCGGTAGATAATGTAAAGTAATGTAAACCATAATGATATTACATCAACCATGATAATATTTTGATTAGCGAATTCCGTTCCATGAATTGTCACAATACGCAAAACACGATTACGCTTACGAATAGACAAATAATTAAAAGACTTTTCAAAACGGATAAAAAACCAAAATAAGTACATTACGAACAGATGATAAAGTAAACTAGGTAACGAGAACGACCACGATCCGTGGGAGTCATCGTAAAAAAATTGAAGGATTCGATGTTTAATTAAATTCCAATATTTGAGCATTTCAAAAAATACTTTGTAGTAGAAAAAAAAGAAAAAAATGAAGCAAAATCCGATACGATACCAGTGCTATGAATTTTCTTTTCATTGTGACACCTAATCTTTGGCGCTAAATAATTGTGATTTACTCTACATTTTTTTAATACCATTAAAGCACTTAGTTAAATAATTATAATTAATCGAAACACATTTTAAGCATAACAAACAGATTACAAATGCTTTGTCAATTACACAATACTAAAAAAAAAAAAACAATACAAAAAAATATTATAATATAAAATTACACTAATAAAAAATGATGGTCCTATTTGAAAAAACATTTCTACAATTCTACACAAACATTAATAGACTGTTTTTATGATTGTACCTTATGTGAGCATTTTTACAGCTTTTGTCGCCATATAACGTAAAACTGACTAGCAATTACACGAAGAATTGCGCTTTCCTATGCTTTCGTGTTCTTTAAAATTACACGCAGATTATCGATAACAGACAAATACAAAATTAAAAACAAATGCGAATTTTGTGCCATCCCGACGTATTATGACTAGCAACCAATTTAATCAACGGATTTTGCATTGTACAAACTATTATACTTGATGTAATGAGGAAAACATTCAGAATCTTTGATCAAAATATAATTTACCGATAATGAGTATTTAATAAATTTTTCTTTAAAATTAGCAACGTAAAAGATAAACGTTTCTTCTCCTTTTCGTTATCACACTCTCGTGGCAAGATACAGTAAATAATAAAAAGGCAGTAATGGTAAACGAATGAGATCTGTTTTCCAACTTTCAAAGTGTTTTCATTTTTTCCAGCAAATCATCTGAGAATTTCTGTAAGCAAAAGATAATAAAATCAATCACTATGGGATTTATGACAAATTGAGAAATTTAAATTAAATTTAAAACATTCATCTAGATTATAGTGGAGGAAATCAATCTGTATAATGAATGCGGTAAAAGTATATAAGTAAGTAAGTACTTAATCGTATCTTAAACTACGCTGATTTATTCGAGTACCAATATAGTACCTCTTCCAGCTCACGAGAAGAATACCCTCATCAATCATAATTTCACCGGAATCAACTACTCTTCGACACATTACAAATGATTTTAATTGAACAATTTCATCCATTTATGAATTCGAAGAAATAGAGTATTATCGAGACCTTTTTCCCTCTCCCAGTTTTGATTGATATTAACGAGAGAGACTTTTAAAAACGAAGGGTTATAGTAAGTCAGACCCTATAAAAGAAAAATCAAGTAGACTTTTCCTGGTGACTCGTGTTAAAAACCGTCGCGTCGTACCAGTCTCGCGGTTGTCGATTTATTTTCACAATGGAGACGCGAATCGCTCAATTATATTTTTAACTCGCAGGCACGTGGAATTGGCGAAGTCTACGTGCACTGTTCAGATGTAATCTGAGAAAATTTTCTTTATATTTTCAGATTCGGTCGATAACTCTGGTGAGAATGAGTGGTTTTTCACACAACCGTGACATAGGTAGGTGTTAGTCACATAAAATACTCATGTACCAAACATTACGTACATATGAATATCCGAGCATTGTCGTTCGTCGCTCGAAGAGACATACAAATACAACGAGACGGTTTGTCTCGACAATAAATATATCTAAATGTGGACAAGCGTACGTATAAATATGAACACTTTGGATCGTTGCCCCGCAGTGAATGAGAATAATTACAAATCCGAGGAATTTTCCATTTCACATAAACGATGACATACGAACGGAGATTTCATACGGTCACACAAGACAGATAATGGATTTTTAATTTCTTAATTAACAATAGTAGAATTAAATTTCGATAAGGTTATGCCAAGTGTGTTTTGGCACAACCTACTTCTTCCATAAAAAAATTTAGAATATTCTTGGAATAAAAATAACTACCTCAATTTTTTTGAAAAAAAAAAATCATTCTTCGAAGTAAAAAATATTCCAATTTTTACAGTGAGAAACCTCTCATTTTTGGGGGGGGGAGTCTCGATTTTTTATTCCAATTTTTTCGAAAAAAAATATTAAAATTTTTCAGAACAAACATATTTCTTCAATTTTAGAGAAAAAGTTTTCTGAAATTTCTTGAAATAAAAATACCTTGATTTGGCCGGGAGGGGTGTAGTGGGTGGTTGCAGACGGATCTGCAAGATGTTTTTAATTAAAAAAAAAAAAAAAAAAAAAGATCAACTGAGAAATTGTTTTATTTTTTGATCTTTTTTTCCCCAATACTTGTTAATTTTTCAAAAAAAAAACAATTTTATTATTTTCTAAAAAAATTAAAAATTGACAATATTTTATTTCCCCCCAAAAAATTTCAACTGAGAACTTTTCAAAATAATTAATTTAATAGGTACATAATTAGAAGTTATTTTTCAGAAAAATTTCAAAAATTACGAATACTTGATTTCCTCCCTAAAAATTTTTACTGGAGAATTTTTGTTAAAAAAAAAAAAAATCTAGTTGAAAATTTGGAAAAAAAAGAAAGAAAAATTTGGTAACCGTAATCGCACAATAAAAATCGAAAAAAATGAAAGACAACCGCAAAATGATTCAAGATAGGAGGAGTCTGGGCAAATAGAAGAAATGACCCAATTCGGACTAGCTTTCAAGTAACCGCCACATAAACACTTACTACCCATACCAATACCACCATCACCTTGGAAAATGAAGTATCATCGTAATAAAACATACTCTATATTCATTGGCTATGGGAGTATCCTTATCGAAGTTAGACTTATCGACGATTAATTTACGTTGTATTTCGGCTAATTTATGTTGATCTTCGGCATCTTTCACAGCCTCGTTGACTCGATTTAATATATCTTTGCTGCGTTCCAACGCACGCTGAACGCATTTCTCTTCTTCCGGATTACTTTTCGTATGCTTGGCTAGGTTTTCAAATAATAACGGATATTTGGTTAGCCTGTGGTGGAAAAAACACGACAATAAGTACACATAGAAATTATTTGGCAACGTGAGCTTAATTTTAGAAAATTTTCCACACGTCAATATTCGAATGTACGTACTCTGGTACAAAACAGGAAAAAAACACATTTTTCGACATTACTGCCGATCATGGCTCAAAATGAGCATACCAGTAACTAACCTAAGCATTCCGGTCGGTATAATATCTTTTAATTGAAGCCTTCTGCAAATCGGATTACATTCGGCATCGTTTAAAAATTTTTGTAAATTTGGATCCTTTCTTCTGCGTTCTTTTAAAGCCTCCAGAGCGATTTGTTGTTTCGAACAAAACGTGGCGGCAGCTTCTTCGAACATTTCGCCTTCGGCGCCGTCGAACTGCAATCGTAACCATAGAGTAGAATTACATTTTCAAAAGCCAAAAAAAAAGCGGGAGAAAAAATCTACTCTTGTGACGCACCATTTTTAATAAAATATCTCCGATGTCGCCAACGATGGAATTCTCCTTTTTCTTTAATTTCATATTGTTATTAAACTGCGAATGTATTTCGAGCATTACGTCTAAATTGGCGAATAGTAACTGTAGCTGATCAAAAGGTAATATCTGCTGCTCTCTCATTGGCTGGTAGAACAACTGATCTAGTATTTTTAACGCTCTAACGTGAGATCTTTCCGTATGAAATAATTCTGCAAACAGAACGAAGCAAAAACAAACATTAATCGACATATTTCCTAACACACGTTATAATAAATTTTTCTTTTGATATTATCGCGAGGCGAGCTCGCGTCCCCGGCTCCCCAGTTTGCAGCTTGTTTACAATATGCACACATAATCGGTTATTGGGATTCGTTGTTTCAATGCCAACGTGTGATAAACAAAATAACACATATACGACGCGAAACTGACAGCGCAGCACCCAGCTCGTACAGTCTGGTCAACCGTGAAAGAAAAATTCTCTATTTGTGACGTGACGAGTGGACGCGACGCGCGACGGTGCTGCCACCGTTATTTTATTTTTTTTCCCGCTTCTTTAATGAAACAAACCCCTCTTTCGGGCAATTTTTGAGCTTGGGCCAACGTGTAAAAAATTTCCATTTATCGTTGATAAATTCAACGCAACACGCATCTAGTACACTGAAGCGGAGCGGGGGAGACCGGGCAAATATTTGTAATTACGAAAGTGTAGCGTAGCTAACCGTTAATAACTTCTTGTCTTTTTTTCTCGGATGACGACAGATTTCGCAGAACGTCCGGCGGTACGCATTTAGTCCAATCGGGCGGATCGGGCTCGGCTTCTGTATCACTATCCCATGCCGTTATCCTGCTAACTGGACACGAGATTAGACTACCGGTAGAGGAACTGCAGGTATTTGGAACGTTGACGTTGGTATTTTCGCAGCTTCCTTTGTTACTGCTGCCGACTACTTCTAGAGAATTACTAGGACTATCTAGACTTCTGTAAAAAAAATAAAAAAAATATTAGGTACAAATTCGAATATCCAACATATCGATATATTGACCAAGTAAGAACAAGAAGTTGGAACTTCTTCAGGGTGGGCTGATTGCAGCAGGGGTGCCGAGAAAGCATATTCTTGAGGACAAGTCTTCAAAAATATTTTTTTTTAGGAGGCGTATTTTTTTTTTTTAGAAATCACAATCCAACTCTGAAA
>FIZV01065880.1:0-10013 GCA_900050545.1 Trionymus perrisii | reverse complement strand
AAACGTCAATTTTCTAGAATACATTCAATATTAATTTATACGTATTATTTTTCGGGTACCTACTACCTACCTAGTTGATTTTTATTTAATTTCAGTTATTTAGTCAAGAATTATATTTCCTGATTTTGACTGATTTTTTGGAATTTTTAGAAGTGGTTTCGGAGCCAAAATTTCATTTCTTCGAAAATACCTAATACTTTTTAGAAAGAAAATCTGTTTGAATTTGTAATATGTTTATTTCATTTTTGAAACATATTTTTTCCAAGAATTATATGTTTCTTCAGTAATTTTAGCTTATTTTTTGGTGTTGTTGGAATTTCATTTTTTTTTTCGAAAATGGTATATTTTAGAGGAAAAAAATGAGAAAAATCCGACTTTAATTGTTATGAAATTTCCTTTTGGGAAGTAATAGGCTGATAGGGGACTGCATCATTTTAGGGTTTATAGGGGTCGACTCATATCTGCAAAACAAATTGTGACTCATATTGAATATTCGTGCCTACACCGAGAACTTTCCCTTGAAAAATCATGGTAATTTTCAAACTCGAGGAAATTTTCAAAAATTTACCTAACTAGTTAGCTATTACCTAAGCTGCCTATAAACGTATGAAGGCTGTGAAGCATCCTACGACAAATGTCATTTTCAGAAAGTGAACGACTGCCGTTCAAGTTTTAATTAATTTTCAAATGTAACATATGGTTGTATACACATACCGACTTGTATTTTCAAAGAATTACAAATTCACTAAGCTGTGCGAATTAAAGCCTGCCAGGTATAGTTGAATCTGGCTACGTCAACGTTGTCAGTAATACAATATGACTGGTAAGGATATAGGAATGAAATTTCGTATAACATAGGCCTATATTTACGTGGCGGAACATGGGTAATCGAGTTTATCGTAAGATATTCAAGTTTAAAATGACTGAATATTGAAAAAAAAATATATTACCTAATCGGAAAAGTTTAAAAATTTAAACGGTTCAGAGAAACGAGAAATTAAAAACAATGGGGAAAAATTAAAATTAAATTGAAAATAATTGAAAACTGAAGAAAATGAAGATTCGAATAGAATTAGAAAGTGAAAAAATGAACACGACAAGAAAGTGAAAAACTGTAGAGAAAATATTTTTAAATTAAAAATGACTGAAAGTTGAAAAAAAAACTTGGAAATTTACAGGTGGAAAAGTAAAACAAATGAATTCGCACGAAACTTTTTCATGTAATAACTAAAATACGAATAAAAAAATAAATAATTAAGTTTTCATAATTCGAAAAAATAAATTTTGACGTCATTCTTTGCAATTATCAGTACCTCTTCGCGAAGTCAGTTTCAGCTCAACGTATTTAACAAATAGATAATATCTGTCGTTACAAAGACAGGTGTAATACATATCGACTGCTTAGATACAGGACCACATAACTTACCATTTTTGAAAAAGTGAGGCTTTTGCAGTTTCTAGTTGCTTAAGTACATACTTACACCAGAAAATGCAAAACCCTCACTTATTCGAAAATGGTGGGTTACGTTGTCCTACATCTAGGCAGTCGATATATCTACACCTACCTACATATCTAGATACCATTAAAAAAATTATTTACTTAGTCATTCGATCAAATCGAAATCCGCTAAAGAGAGCAAACAAAATAAAGCTATGCACTTATGTGGTCCTATTTATAGAGCATGCATCAATCATCAACAGTGATACATCCTTTTTCAGTCCAGTGTCGTGACATAAGTTAAATAAACGTGCCCGGATGCACGAAAATTGAAAATAACTCCTGGACAGGACACCGCGAGGTGCTTGAACTTGAAATCAACCCTCGCAAAAATAAAAAAAAGTTAAAAATTCGTCGAAAGTTAATTCAAACAATTCCTTCGAAACGTGGACGATAAAAAATGAATGGACGTTTCCAGGTTCAATAAAATATAATGTTCGTTCAGGTTCAGACCTACGATAACGCACAGTGGCTTTGCCATTATTAAGTTGATAAATGTTATCGAATTAATTTTACCCTAACTTTTTATAACGATTGAAAAATATCCTCCGGCTTTCGAAGTATAATTTACACTTCGTCATTTGTTGATTTAAAAATTCTATGACGAATAGGGATTTTTGGACTGGAAAAACCAATGTCAAAATAGTGCGAAAAAATATACTTAGAATAAAAAAATAGCGTCCGTCTTAGACACAAGGAGAAAAAATATTATTTTTCACGCTAAATTACTTCTTTAAGCAATATCACGAGATTTTATTCGGTTCTTTGAACGAACACCCTTCACAAAAATGTTAAACTCCATTCAATAAATATTTTCAAACACGAATTGAAAATACGAGTATACTACGGATTTACGCTTGTATGTATTGTACGTACGTATAATTTTCAAAGAAAAATATGATATTGATTTGAAGGAGAAAAACGCCGAACCAATTAAAACGTCGACCAATAATACCTACTGGGCAACATTCATTAATAAATTTTTCTTAAACCTATTTCACACTGACAGCTTTCCATCGATCATAAACCAAAAATATGAAATAACCGTAATTTCCCATCAACCTTCCGTATAACTTGGCGATTTTCGAATGCAAAAAGAACTTCGATAAAGGAGCTTAATTTTTCTAGGCCTACGTCTTTTTTCCTGCCATACTGTTGAAAAAAAAATAAAAACCGAGTATTTATACGATATGGGGGTATTACCATATAAGTCTTAAATCCTTTAAACCTATGGAGGTATTTCGGCGTGTAAACTTTCTTACCATTCGATATGTATTTGACGATGGTAAATACAAAGAAAAATTTTCAAAATACTCGCGCGATTCCTTTTGACTTTCAAATTCTTTACACGAATAATTTAAATATTTTTCTTCGCCAAAAAGTACACTTTTCAGCAATGGCTTATCTGGTACGTGTGTACGACAAATGTAATCCGGTTGTTTATTTTAGCCGAATTTTCCATCATGCTTATACTATAACTTATTTACGATGGTGATATTCAAATTTTTTTTCGCCTAATTTTTCCGCAACTGAGTTTTGAATGAGATGAAAGTACTCGTATTAGCGTGACATGTTCTAGTTATTTACTTACCCAGGAAGAGTTAACATTAATTTTTATCTGTGTTGTTTCCAAAAATACGCACGACTTACCTAAAAAAAAAAAAAAAATTAAAAAATGTTCAAAGTATAAGTTTAAAAGTTGTAAGTAAAATAAAAATACATAACCTTCATTTATGAGGTGTGAAATACAATATCAATTAATTTATTTTGTTCACCCCCAGAATATGTGTACTATCATTTCGATAGAAAAAATTTATTTAAATAAAAATTTTCTTTCACAAAAATTTGTTCCCAGACAACTTTTTTTTCTAGCAAATTATTTTTAAAGATTTTTTTTTATTTTTTTTAACAATTTATTTTTATTGAGTAGGAAAAATGTTGATTGATTTTTCAAAAAGAAAATCTGAAGAAAATTTAGAAAAAAAATTCTTAGAAAAATCGCCTTATAAAAATGTTTAGATGAAAAAATCCCCTAAAAAATGGTAGGTAGTTGAAAATTTTCTCGAAATTAATTTGAAGATCCTGTTAAAATGTTTTAAAAATCTTCATCAAAAAAATATGTAATTTTATTTTAATAAATACCCAAGTACAAAATTTCTTTCAGAAAAAAATCTCAAAAATAAAAATTTAATAAATTTTCCTGAAAATAACTCAAAAGTTCTGAAAAAATTGGTGAAATATGTTTCCAATAAAAATTTCATTCAAATTCTAAAAAAAAAAATCACTGATTTTACAAAATCTGACCAATTAAAACGAAGTATTAAATTTTTTCAATACGCCATTTTTCTCTTTTTTTTGATATGCCAAATTTTTCTAATAATAGCCAATACTGAATTTTCTCGATATGCCGAATTCTTTGATTAAATTTCTAATTTTTCGATGTGCCGATTTTTTTTAAATACTAAATTTTCTTTATAAGCTGATTTTTTTCATATGCTGGATTCTCTCACTACACCAATTTTTTTAGATATTCCGAATTTATTCAATAAGTAAGTATGTCAAATTTGTTTAAAACAACAAATTTTTCCGGGGCACTAAATTGACTATCCTAAAGTTTTCAAATTTTCGAATTTTTTGACATGTTGGATTTTTTTGTATGCCATTTTTTTTAAGTGTTAAATTTATAAAAAATTATACCAGAATTTTCTCAATTTGTATTTTTTTTAAATGGCCAATTTTTTGGCATGCTGGATTTCTATGATATGCCCAATTTTCTTGATGTACTAGTTTTTTTTCCAATACTCCGAATTCTCTACTCATCATGTTGGATTTTTTCGATGAGTACGCCAAATTTTCTCAAAATACCAAATTTCCCAAAGCCATTTTTTTTTTAAATTTATGCTGAATTTTTCCGATATGCTAAATTCTTTGATAAATGTCTAATTTACCATGTACTGATTTTCCTCGACGTGTTAAATTTTTCAAAAATGATGAATTTTCTCAATATGCCATTTCCTTTGATTTGCCAAATTCTCTCGATGTGCCAAATTTTTCTAATTTTAGGAAATGCTAAACTTTTTTAATATGCCTAATTTCCTCATAAATGTCAATTGTTTTCAATATGACAAATTTTCCTAATTTGTTGAACTCTCTTGATGTGCCACATTTTTTTTAAATGCTACATTTTATAGATTTTTTTAGAATTTTAAATTTTCTCCATGTACTTTACTGAATAAATTTTACGCTGAAGTAAAGTTTTCATGAAACAAACAAAAATGTAAGTAAGTAATATGAAAAAATATTTCGAATTGATTCCAATAAATATAAGAAAAAAGTCACTTGAAAAAGGTAGGTGCGAATGATTTGAAAAAAAAAAGATGCACTTAGGTGTCTCGGTACAGTAGAAAAATTTTACAATCGTATGCAGTTCGATGATAAGTTCGTATTATTTTTAATGCCATGGCAATACGTAAAAGCTTTCAAAATCAATTTGCACGAAGTTTCACCAACTAGATACTTTTCCAAAGTATCTCTTCTTTCAACTTAGTCCCTCGAATCTCGTAAAACTAAAACAATCCGCTCGCATGAAAAAAAATTAAATAATTTTACTTTACGATTGACTAAACGAGCTCGAACTTTAATTAACCAAAAGTGAACTGGTATTGTAAAAATTTCACTTTCTCCTAACTGTCGCATGTTTCAAAGGCGCGTACTTCTTTAGAGTAAAATTTCACGAGTATAGTAGACCCTTAAAGCCACGTGTATTCACATTTTTACCTTCATTAATCACATTTTATTTCCGTGCCGTTGAATTTTTACGTTCACTTTATCCGAAAAATTCTGTCCACCTTTTCTGCAATAATCATAAAGGCATTTGGCACTATACGCGATGCGATGCCATGCGATGTTTTAAGTGATATCGTTGATGCGACCATCAATGAGCCAAGACGATACATTTTATTTATATTGTCCTATCTTCCATTTAACTTTTTAATATCGTGACGTTCGAAATAAATTAAGCGAAGTACTTTATCAATCCGTGGTGCATTTTTTTTACATTTTCCAAACATTTTAATGAAATGTATGTAAGGCACCAACCTAATTAGTCTCGTATTAAGGCAGAACAATAATAGGTATGCAGTTTTTCAAAACATTATACAGAGTGTCTTGGCACCAGTTAGCACTCCTTCACTAGCCATATATTCAATTGAAACTAAGCTCATGTATGCATGTTTACCGACCCTGTAAATTGCAGGGGCAGAAATATGCTGAGTTGAAATTTTTTTTTTCAATTTCGTTTCGGATTTTTAACCAGGCGTCACTCCGAAACCAAAATAGGTAGAAAGTTGCGCTTCGCGGCGTTGAAAAGAAAATTTTTTGCAGAATTGATTTTTTTTCAAATTTTTCAATTTTTCGAAATTGATATCTAACACAAAATAATGGTAATTAGTGTTGAAAATCTTTGTTTTGTGTTCTGGAAATTAAAAAAAATTAGAAATTAAAAGAATTGGAAATAAATATGTTTTTAAATTTACTTTAAAAATGAAGAAAACAACAATTTCAACAAAAAAAATTGGAAAACCATTTTATTTTTAAAAAACAATTTGAAAAAATAAAAATAAATAAAAATTTGCAATTTTGCGAAATTATTTAGAATATTGAAAAATTCTTACATCAAAACAAAAAAAAAGTAAAAAAAAACGATTTTTTTTTTAAATTGATTTTTTTAAGTTTTGCAAAAACATCTACTCACCGTTGAGAAATCTTATTTAAACCAAAAATTGGATGTTTAAATACTTTCAGACATAAAAATAAGAAGGATGTAATGTCCTCCTGGCGTAGAAAACGAAATATCTTAATGCTGCTCTTTGAATTACTAAAAATAACTACAATTTTAAAATTAAGATAAAAATAATAAAAATCAAATCGCATCCTAACAACTCGTCCGTATTCGACGTTTACCCCCGAATAAATTGAAAAATCTATTAGTTCGGAAGAAATTTTTCGGAAAGTTTTAAGCAGAGTTGTACCGTGAGGGATTACATGTTACTTAAAACAAGCTCGATAAGTTTTGTTTGCTAGCGAAAGACACCGACGACCTTTTGGAAAATAAAATAATAAACTATTATCATATCTCAAAGGGCAACCAATTTACATGTCGTAGAAGTACCCGACTTCACACTATATAAACTAAACTGTAGTGTCACGTTAATGGCCCAATTGGTAAATGACGGAACGAGGGTGACAAGTTATCATAACTTTCGCTCGCAATGACTTTTCGTATACCAACTTAAAATAGGATAGGTACCTACTCTTTTGGAGTAGGTAAAGCATGAAAGAGTTGCCTGAAATTTAATCACTTTATAGATATTAATGAAAGTACATATTGGTTGATACGTATGTGCTAGAGTTTCAGGATATGGAAAATACGATATTTCGTTTAAAATTACGTTTTCGAAGTACGAATTAATAATACGACGTATGTGGGTGATAATTTGTACATTACGTATATCAAATTCCGAAGGGATCATAGTGTTGTGTTGTCACAAACCTTTTCCTTTTATTGAAACAGATGACGCTCTATAATTATGACAAGAGGTGCTTCTCTAGTGACTATTCGATGTTTAAACCTATGCAAGTGCTGTTGTGTACCAAGAGAGGCAAGAGAACATATTTCATTGAAACGTTCTACTCTCAGAAATAACAGTTTAATTAATTAGAAACACGCTAAAATCGTGTCAAAATACAATAAAAATTTTATAATTACATAATTGGCACCGAAAGAAACAAACTTCTGTTCGTACACAGGGTGTCCCGGGAATGGTGGACATTTTTGAGATTTGAATCTAACAAAAAAATTTCCGAACCTGTCGGTGGATATCAATTCGAAAACTTGAAAACAGTTCTAATCATATTGAGATGCCTATCTATGAAATTGAAGGAGCTAAAGTAAAAATAAATTGTCTTCCAAAATTGATTGAAAGACACTTCGAAAACATGAAAATTGAAACAATTCATCAAGACAATAAATGAAACATTTGTAATTTTTCAAAAGGAAGAAAGGTGAAATTAAAAACGAAAAAAAAAGTCCATATCTTTGCTCCCGCACTCCGTAGGGTAGGCAACTCACCATACATCAACTCACATTGTGTAGCAGAGTTACTGCTTTGAAGGCCTTACTTCTATCATGAAACACCCTGTATACATAAAGTGTTTTTTAAGTTGGATTACATGTTCACCACTCTTATGACACCCTTTACGAGTAAAATCACTGAAAAATCAAACATGAGAAGTATAAACTAGAGTAGCATGTGTCTCGAAGTTCCACATCGAAGCTAAAAAATTAGCCATTTTTTTGTGTAGGTATTTTTAAAGATGAAAAAAATCTATCGTATCGTTGAATAATTAAAAAGGGTTCAATCCGAAACAGAAATTTACCACAACACGAGAGCACCATTCTTCAACATTTATAATGTTTTTCCTTTTGAAAAGTTTTCGGAATTTTCTGGTAATTTAGAATTCGTCGGTTAAATGTTTTCGAAATTAATTCCCTATTCGCGATGTAAAGGGTCAAGTTGATTCGGTTCGTAGCGTTATCAGCTGCGGAATTTTTCAGATTATCTATCGAATGTTGTATACTATTCTCGTTTGTACTGGTATCGCCCTGCTTTTTCAAACGAATCATGTGGGTGGTATGGTAATGGTAATTTAGCTATCTTATGAAATTGTATTATCGCCTCTGTTTGGATGGTTTATTAATGTTTTAGAAACAGACTCCGCAAAATTTTTCATTAAAGAAGTATGCCACGCCACGTCATTTTGTGGTCACATAAAATTTTTTATTTTATTTTTTATTTTTTGGTTCCATGATTCAAACAGCTCGAGTTATAATAAATTTTAATGCTTTTTTATTTGATTTTGGATAAAATTAATTTTACAGGAATTTTTGAATTTTAAAAAAACTTTTACAATATTGAATTTGGTTTGATATACGAAATGACTTGAGACTAGAAAAACTGACGATTTTTTTCTGCGATCAATTCCGGCGTGGTTCAGCACAGAAAAATAAGATATGATATGAGAACATCTTTTTACATTAACGAATTTTCTGTTAGGACGAGATAAGCGAAAGTTTTTCATATTTTTCTTCATTCTATTTTTTTTATTTTTTGGAAAGAAAGTATGCGTACACTCTAGTTATTTCCAACATCAATATTTTCTTGTTCTTAAAACGGGACAGATGAAAGATAGGTCTACTTGTATTCGTCGTTCAACCTCAAATTGCACGAGTTTCGATGGAATAAAAATATAAAAAAATTTGAATACTTTTGAAAATCAATTTCAAAACGAGGGACTATTTTATCGGCCATCATATATATGCATTAATAATGTGCCTCCTAGGGAGTCTACTCGTATATTCTATGTTGATGATAGGGCAAAAGTATCAAATGACGACTCAAAGAAACACTTCTTTACTTCGCAAATTTTCCAAATTGAAGTTGACAATATAGGGCTAATAAAACTTTGCATATTGGAAACTAATATACGAGAGACTCATTAAGACGAAAATTTATAAAATATGGCGAATAAAATTTTGTTTGGAAACTAATATACGAGAGACTCATTAAGACGAAAGTTTATAAAATATGGCGAATGAAATTTTGTATGTAAATTGAAAATTAACATACGAGATACTCGTTAAAATGAAAATTGTCCTCGTCGAGTGCTCGTCTCTGAATTTTTATACGAAATTTTATAATCACCGGGGTCTTTTTCGGTAATTCATTAATATGCAGAAAATAATATGGCCTGGTTCAAGTAGAATTTTTTGAAAACCTTTTTTATTTTTTTGTTGAAAAAAAATCCGTGTTTGTAGATTTTTTTGTCATCGAAAAGTTTGTAGCCTTCCATGAAGTGAACAGCCAACTGATAAAAAACAAAAAAAATTAAATACACATGGTACCTATCTTCCTCAAAAATTGAAGGGGCAAGACAAAATAAAATTGAGAAAAATCAAATTTTTGGTCGAACATTTATTAATATGGCACTAGCGAAGAAATTTTGTAAACTTGTCAATTCAGATTGAGCTGAAATTTGACTCACAGAAAAAGCACACCACCCGGACCTCAGAACCAAATTTTGAGCTACCGAAATTGATTCTTCGATTTTTGGCAATTTTTTAAACAAATGTCAGTTTTTCAAAAACTGAAAATTTTCAAAAATTATTGAATTTTTAAAAATTGTTAAAATTTTAAAAATTTTCAGTTTCTCAAAAACTAATGCAAAAATTATCAAATTCCTCAAAATTTTTGATTTTTTAAAAAATTTTCTTATTCGCAAAAATTATTGATTTCACAAAAATTACAAAATTTCAAAAAATCATTAGTATTCTTGAAAAATTATTATTTTCACAAAAACTGACAATTTTTAAAAAATTATTGAACTTTTAAAAATTTAAAAATTCTTAAGAATTGTCAGTTTCTCATGTCAAATACACCACTGAAAAAATTTATAA
>FIZV01065848.1:0-12314 GCA_900050545.1 Trionymus perrisii | reverse complement strand
TGAAATTAATTTCTAAAATTATCCAACTTGTTTCAAAAAAAAAAAAAAAAAAAAATCAAAAACATTTTGTTACCAAATAAATTTTTGAAAACAATTTCGAAAATGTCTTAAAAATTAAAAGAATTATAAATTGAAATCTTCAATTAGAAGAAAAATTAAAACGTATTTCTTAAAAAATTAAATTTTCAAAAAAATCCATCATTTTGAAATTGAATAAAAATCGAATTTAGGACTAAATTTTTCTCAATTTTTGAACAGAAAATTAAAAAATGATTCACAGTGGTAAAGTTACCTATATATTTTTTAAATAAAAAAAAAGAAATCAAAAATTGGTACTTTTTCAATATTTGGATAGATAATTGGAATTAATTGATGAAATTATCCAACTTATTTTTAAAAAAAAAGCAAAAACCTTTTTTTTACCAATTAAATTTTTGAAAACAATGATTTCTAAAGTGTCTTAAAAATTAAAAACAATTATAAATTGAAATTTCCTTCAATTTTAAAGGAAAAATTACAACGTATTTTTAAAAAAAAATACCTAATTTTCAAAAAATCCATTATTTTGAAATTTAAAAAAAAATCAAATTTAGGGCTCAATTTTTCCCAATTTTTCTCAATTTTGAGAAAGATGAATGCTTCATTTTTTCTTTTTTTTCTTTTTCAAAAAATCAATTTTCAAAATAATACGTAGGTATGTAATATTTTTAGGTAAGTGTATCATCTCTTAAAAAATAACACAAAAAAAAAGAAAATTTTTCAACTTGGCTCCTTACGCTGGTGGGTATAAAAATATAGATGTATTTTAGAAGTTAACAAAAATTTAAAGTTGAATTTTTTTCAAAGAGATGAATTTATCTATCCCCCTACAAAAAAATCAAAATCAGTGTTTTTATTTAAAAATCGAATTATTGAAAAAAAAAACAATCCTATCTTTTAAATTTTAAATTGAAAATAATTAAAAATATATATGTTATATTGTTTTTGATTTTTTTTTTCAAATTTTATAATTACAACGGCACTAAAGCCACAATTAATTCGGTAAAAAAGTCAATTAAATTGAATATTATTTTTAAATAAAGGGTTGGAAAAAATTTCGAAAAATAATGATTTTTGAATACTCTGTAATTTTTGTAAAATAAGTAATTTTTGTGAATTAGAGAATTTTAAAGAATTCAGCAATTTTGAGAAAATTGATTATTTTTGAAAAATTTTCAGTTTTTGAGAAACTGGCAATTTTTAAAAATGCAATAATTTTTGTGAATTAGAGAATTTAAACAAATTCAGCAGTTTTGAGAAATTTGATAATTCTGAAACATTTTTTGTTTTTAAAAAACTGACAATTTTTATGAATTCTAAAATAATTTTTGAAAATTTGTTAGTTTTTGAAAAAATGGAAATTTTTAGAAATTTTTGAAAAATGATGATTTTTGACAAATCTATAATTTATGCGAATCTGAGAATTTGGGAAAATTCAGTGATTTTTAGAAATTTGATAATTTTTAAAAATTAAGCAGTTTAGGCAATTCTACAGCTAGTTTTTGAAAATGTAAAAAAAAATTACATTTCATTTCAAAAAAATAGTTTTTCAAAAAATTGAATTTTCAATTTATTGCATAAAACAGTCCTGTCTCCCTTTTTCAAAAATTTAAAAAAAATAATTAAATTTTAGTTTATCTTTAAAGTCTTTTCAATCCAAATCAACTCCAATTTCGGTCATATGAACCCCGATGAAACGAACCACTTTTCTCCTCTTCCTTTCCCCTCAAGAACCTCCAAACACAACGCAACTGTCATGTATATTACCATCAATCTCCGCCTAAAGCACTCTCCGAGCAAAATACTCGCAAAAATCGTACAATATAACTGGAATAAAGGATACTGGGAAACCACAATGCGTACACTAGAAAGTTATCCAGAAACCGAGGCAATTGGAATGGAATGATATCGAGAAATACACACAAAACTGCAATTCAGCGTTGTTAGCGCGATAAATTTATTAAAATGGAATGTAACACTAATGGCGAAACTTTTTGAAGTTAGTATCGACCCCCGAACAAATCTCCTATAACCAATTACCGCCGTTACTGACGATAAAATCGACCGTGAAGGAATCGACGTAAACATAGAAATAGAAAAGGTTTTCCTATAATATACTTTAAACGTATCTACGTATACGTATCACGACGAAGATAATGTTAATGTTGGTAAATGCTTCGTACACACTACACAGTGTACACAGTAGAGCAGCACCGAAGTCGAGTATTTAACATTTATTAAATTTCTCTTTCTTGTTTGAAACGTTGCTACGGATGTTGCTGCCACGACCATAGTGTGGTGGAAAATGTAAACCCATTTTTGTGTAATTTGTGACTGCCTAAGTTTACCTAAGCGACCTGGCCCGGTGTCGCTGTCGGTGCCTCCAACAGTCGGCAAAACTTTCCTATTCCTTTGGGATCTCTAAAAGAAGGCCAAATCTGGAGACCTTATATAGGAAAGTAAGAGTACGTAATAATGCGTGTTTGCGTTACACACCGGTAGCTTTAGCCTTTATACGGTACGATACTTTAATACCAACCGATACCTTTACCCAGGCCTGGCTCGCCTAGCTTATGGATTTTGAATACAAATTCGATGCCAGTTTTACATTTTTATCCGTCTTCCGAGTGATTTTCAATTTTTCGCCTGAATTAGCTTTATTGGCAGTGTTACAAGAAGCTTTAACAATGGAACTTTTAATTCGGCCGTTGAGAATGAAAGCCTCGGGAGGGGGGCGAAAAGCAAGCGTAAGATAATAGATAGGAATGCGGCAGCCAAAATAAAACTTTTATGAATTAAAGAATTTAGTTAGTTCGCTCGATGTGCGAGAGTAAATGTTTCAAAACCTTCGAAATTCTTCGCCCCAAAGGAGAAAAAAATCATTATTGGCGTTTACCCAAATTTCAAGGTAAACGAGAAAGTATTACCTCGGGTACCGTACGGTCCAACGAATAGAAAAATTTCCAGCCAAATTCCATCGGCCAAGTGTTGCGTACAAGAAAATTTCTCGGACCTAGAAAATGGAAGTACCGCAGTCGACTCGCCACAAGGTTAATAATTTGCAGAATTTTCGGCACCATCATGTACCTATTGATGAAGCTTGCATATTGCCAAGTTTGTACACGGTGCTAGGGTGGAAGAGGTGAGGTACGGCGGTATTTACTTGATAACGATGCGGCCGGCATGGCATATAGGCATCATTTTAAAATGTACCTCGACGCCGGTATCTATGCGTTAGTGTCGTTTCTATGGTGACCAATGGTTGAAAGGAAAATACCGCCATGTTAAAAATTTTTAATCGAAATAAATTTCGACCGTTAGCCCCTAACGTGTGACATTATCTGTCATCGAGACGCAACACTGCGTAAAATTTACTACCACACAACAGGTGATTTGGGGCGACGATGAGGTAAGCAGGTCGACTCTGCTGTCGATGTCTTCGTCGTCGTAATTTACACGCTCGATGAGAACAACAAGTCGTCTGGCAGGTGCCTTTCGCCAGGCAAAGGTCGCAAAAGAATGGGAAATTTTCGAGCAGAAGCTCAAAAAGATGAAAAATTCCCAGATTTCTGTCAACCTTTAAATTCGGTGTAAATACGAAGCTGTGTTGACTCAATTACACTTATAAACGTGAGAAGAATCTTTTTTTTTCTACTTGATTGTTTCCTCAAGTGACTCCCATTCATTAAAATTGGGAAAAAATTTCTAACAAAAATCGTTCACGAATTATTGAATCAGATATTATATTCAAAAATTGAAAAATTGAAAAAAGGAAAAAATTGTTCCTGAACTATTTCTCAAATCCAACAAATTAATTCGAAATATGTTTCAAAAAATAGGTATTCATTCACGAATAATTTTCAAAAACGTCATGATCATTCATCAAACGATTAAATCAAACAACAAACATATGTATAGGTATATCTTTTTTGAGATTAAAAAAAAAAATTGGAATGATTTCACAAAAGTGAGTCTATATTACGATCAAATCGTTCACGAACGCAAGATTTGAATAAATTTTCAAAATCGAAGGATTTTAACAGGAAAATTTCGTTCCCGAATTATTTTTCAAATTATGTCACAATTTCGATTTAAAAAACTTTTCACGAGCAATTTCTCAAAAAATGTCATCATTTCGAAAAAATCGTTTGCGAACGACTTAATCATGCTATGAATAAATTTTCAATACTCAAAAGATTATTTTGGAAAAATTCGTTCTCGAATCATTTTTAAGAACGAGTCACTATTTCGATCAAATCGTTCACGATCGACACAATCAAGGTCTGAATAAAAATTCAAATAGGGAAAAAAATTATTATAAAAGTTTCGTTCCCGAATTATTTTTCAAAATGAGTCATAATTTCGAATGAATCGTTCGCGAATGACTCAATCAAGCGGTAAATCAAATTGCCTAATTCAAAAGATTGAAAAAAAAATCATTTGCGAATTATTTTTACAAATTGAAAACTACTTTGAACGAATCGTTCACGAACGATTCCTCAAAAAACAGAAGTCATAATTTCGAACGAATTGTTCGCGAATGACTCAACCAAGCTCTGAATAAATTTTCAAAACTCGAAAGATTTTTCAAACACAAATCGTTCTCAAATGATTTTGAAAAAGAAGTCAAAATTTCGAACGAATCGTTCGCGAACGACTTATTTGAGCTGAAAATCAATTTTCAAATTCAAATTTTTTTTTCAAATTTTGTTTGCGAATGCTTTTTCAAAAAGCAAGTAATAAATTTGTCAAAATCGTTCGTGAACGACTCAATTGAGCTGAAAATCAATTTTCTAATTCAAAAGATTTTTTCAAATTTCATTTGCAAATGATTTTTCAAAAAACAAGTCATAATTTTGTCAAAATTGTTCGCAAACGACTCAATCAAGCTCCGAATAAATTTTTAAAATTCTAAAGATTTTTTAGATACAAATCGTTCTCAAATTATTTTCAAAAATAAGTATAAATTTTGAACGAATCGTTCACGAACGACTCAATCAAGTTAGAAATCAATTTTCGAGTTCAACAGTTTTTTTTTTCAGTTTCGTTCTGCTAGTAAAGAAATCATGTTGCAGACCAGTCTGCAGCTATGGGAGAGTATTTTCATGTCAGTCTGACAAAGTTTCTTAAAGTCGTTTCAATTTTTTTTAAATGTATGAGGTTCAGAATGTCTGACATATGTCTTTGATAAGAAGGGTGATCGGAGACAAGACCGAGGACCAATTAAATTGTAAGTCTCAGAGATTCTAACAAAAAATCTAAAATTATCCCATATATTTTGAAAGAAAAAATTTTTAAAAATGACGAAATATCCAAAAGTAAAAAAAAAAATTAATAAGTTTCAGAATATTATGACAAAACATTAAAAAGTCATTCAAATTTTTAAAAATTCATGTTTCAAAATGTCTGACAAAATATCAATAAAATGTCTAAAAAGTCATTCAATTTTTTTTTTTTTTTTTTTGAATTTATCGATAACATGTCTAAAAGTCGTTATTTATTTTTTATTTATTTTCAATTTATAAGTTTCAGAATTTCTGACAAACATAACGTTTTTTTCTCTTGTGTGCCAAAGCAAAGACATGAAAATGTCAAAACCTAGTTTACAAAATACATACTAGAAAACCCACCAACTTCATCATCTTCTTCTTCTTCTTCATCATCATTTGAGGATAGATTATACAGGTACTCACCTGAAACACAAAAATGAAAAATTATCGATTAATAGTTTAATACAAGTCATCATCATTACGACTAAATTTTTCAAGAACGACTCACTCGAGCTACTAAAATTATACGAATATTTTCGAATCCGAAATTTTTTTGCAAAATTTCGTTCTCGAGTGATTCTTAAAAAAGAGTAAAGATCACGAACGATTCATTCGCGAACGATTGAATCAAACATGAAGTAAATTTTTAAATTTGAAATACTTTTCGAGAAACAAAAATCGTTTGTGAACGATTTCATGAAAGTTAATCCTCGTTTCGAGCGAATCTTTTACAAACGAATCAAACAATACGTATAATTCTAAGATTTGGAAGAGTCTTTTGAAATAATCGTTCGGGAACAATTTCCCAAAAAAATAGGTTACCATTTTGAGAGAATCGTTCGCAAATTAGTGAATCGAACATTAACAAAATATTCCAATTGGAAAGATATTTTAGAAAAAATTCGTTCGCGAATCATAACCAAGAATGTGTGATATTTTAGAGTGAATCGTTCGCAAACGACTGAATCAAACACAAAATAATTTTCAAATTTGAAATACAGTAGGTACCAATTTTTCGATAAAATTCGTTCGCGAAAACCAGTCAACATTTTGAAAGAATCGTTCGTGAACGACTGAATCGAACATTTGAAAAATATTTCAATAAGAAAGATTTTTCTGAAAAACACCCATTCGAGGACAATTTTTTCCAAAAATCATCCACTTTTTCGAGCAAATCACCCCATACAACCGATTTGAGCATAAAGATTCATTAGGCAAATACATCCTGCCCCAGTATGCCTCGAAAAATCACACGAATTACGTTGTTTCCAAAGGCAGATGATAGACAAGAGAACGATCCACATGATCGTATAGTTGCTCGAACATGAAATGAATATTTAAAATCCGCCCTTTGTACGGCAGTCGCATGGTTAAACTTTACACTACCTAACATGTTTCCATCACTTATTCAAAATGAAACTGACGAAATTCCGGTTTGAAAAGTGAAAAGCATACGTCGGAGTTGGAAAATATCATACATACAGCACAAAGCAGCGCAGCCACGTCGCTTCGTTCGTTTTCATAATACTTGCCTCGGCTTGGCATCGCATCAACACAGAAGCCCACCAGAACAAATGCCCGTCACACGTTCCAACTGCACCATGTTGCACGAGAAACTTTTAAATAATGACTTATTAATGCAAATTTTGTTTTAGCAGACTTTAATGAATTTTGATTACTCATTTTTCGCACCGAACAAAACTTTTCCCATAGTAGCATCTTCTCATAAAAAGTTAATTACAAATATTGTGTAAAAATTCAACTCGTTCGTCTTAAAACTAGAGTAGGTTAACAAGTATCCAAAACGAACAAGTGGTTTCAAACAGGGTGGCGTATTTGTCAACTAGTTGAACTCGAACTGTAAGGAGGGAGGCACGTTAATTAAATTTCGTCTCGCGTCTTTTTCGTGTTAATTACCGAGCTTTTAAAAGCAACGATGATGATGATGATGCAAAAGGTTGATAAGATTTTAAACACTTTCGCGTGCTAGTTACCAACACACACTTTGAAAATACGAAAATCTTATCCTAATCTATCAGAACCATAAGACGTTGGTAATATTTGAACAAACATCATCGCCGACAGCAAAATTACACAGTACTTAACCGCTCACCATCTTGGGAACGTGCAAGTTTTGAATTTTTTCGGTCGTAACGACCGTTTTGGACAAACATTTGTACGACTACAACGACGAGGACAACCAAGTTTACGATCAAATATCTCGCTAATGACATCCCCGAGGAATTTTTAGCCTTTAGAAAACTCATTTCGAAAATCGCACCAGGTATATTTTGAAATATTCCATAATTCAGCCACTCTTTATTCCTTCACATCTCAGCGGAGATTTGTTCATGAGCGATATATCTACCATAAATACAAATCTGGTACCCTTTATGCAAATGAAAACCGTGTCCTGTGCACAGCCGAGGCTAAAAAAGAGCTACTAACCAAGTGAAAAAATATACAACTTTACGGACGTATCGATCGGATCGAATCCGCATTGCACGTGGGAATTTCCCACCGAACGTGTTATTTACAAGTTTTTGTAGCGTGAATTAGGATAACTTATGGTTGACCACTTATAGCTGAGGCTTTTTTCCTCTCTTTCAGCGTGCGAGGTAGGATATAAACTCGTTGCCGGAGAAAGGCAAGTGGGAGGGGGGGGGATACGTTAACGGATTACAACTTGGATAGGTAGTTAGGTAGGTAGGTAGGTAGGTAGGTAAGTAAATAATTGAAGTCTGAAAGGTACATAATTCAACGAACCATGTTTTAAAGTGGAAAATCGTAAACACCACACTTAAGGTTGGTGATTTAGTCCTGTCTCTTTTTTCAGAAATTGAATCTTTCAAAAAAACATTTAAGAGGCATTTTTCACATCTCAACCATCACCACCCACGGCCACCCCAACAACCACACACAAAAATTTCACTTTTGAATTGAAAATTTCCTTCTAGGTAACATTATGGTCAAAAATTTCGAGATTTATAATTATGGTACTTAAAGAGAGTGCAAATAAATTGAGTTTTTTTTTCAAAACAATCCAGCAAAAAATAGAAAATTTTTCAACTTATAATAATTTTTAAACTGGGACACGACACAAAGTGGTGCTTATTTTGAACATTTTTGAAATTTTTTCACCACCCCTCCCCTCGTCTATTGCTTACAGTATATGGAGAAAATAATTACCTATTTTTTAAATTTTTTCTCCAACTGAATTTTAGTGATCGCGCAGAGCCCCCTGAAAAAATAAAATAAAAAATCCGGCACTTTTACCCAACAAGATTTTTTTTCAGTGATTTTCCATCTTTTCCCTCTTTTGTTAAAGGTACATGAAAAAGGTACCTTTTTACTCAAAAAAAAAAAAAAAAAAAAAACAGCTAAAATAGAAAAAAAAATTGAATTAAAATAACTTCAACATACAGATTTTTACCGAAAACGACTATTCAGCGATTTTTTCAATTTTACAAAAATTTTCAGACAATTTTTCATAAAAAATTCTATTTTGGAAAAAAATCTAGGAAAAACGTACAATGTTGAACTAGGACAAATACTGATGTTGAAAACGAAACAAAAAAAAAATTTGAAATTTTTTCATTTTTGCTGGATTTTTTTATTACCTAGATATAGGTATTAAAATTATTTTATTTTTTTTGATTTTCCAATTTTATTAAATTTTTGATTTCGCCAAAATTGCTGAATTATTTTTTAATTTGTAATTTTTCTAAATCTTTCAAATTTTCCATAAGTATAGGTACCAATTTTTTTTTTAATTTTGAAAAAATTGGTATCACAAAGTTTGTCACCACCAGGCTCCCAACATAAATTTTGAAATTTTTACTTGTATGGTTCTAAAAATGGAAATTTTCTAGATTGATGAGTACAGGGTGTCTACAGGAATTTGTTCACCAAAAATCACTACCTTTTCACTACCTTTCAAAAAAAAATCACTACCTTCCAAAATTTAACCCCCCCCCCTCCCCAAACTGAACTACGCACATAACACCAGTGTTACCATTTAACTATTTCGAGAATACAATTTTTTCAAATATGAAACAAGGAGGATTTTTTTGTTTCATTTTTAGCAGTGATTTTTATATTTTTTATGTGTGGAAAATCGGATTTTCCACTTTTTTTCATTTATCCACTACCTTACAAGCAAAATTGCTGAAAATTACCGACTTTCAAAATCACTATCTTTTCACTACTTTCACTACCTTTAGACACCCTGAAATTCTAAAAACTGCCAATTTTTAATGATACAACAATTTTTCGGAACTGTAAATTTTCAAAAAATGCCAAATTTCACCAAATTGTTGAATTTTATAAAATTCTAAGATTCACAAAAATGATTGATTTTTCAAAAATTGTTGAATTTTAAAATTCCATTGCCATTTTAAAAATTACCACAATTATTAAATTTTAAAAAATTGAAAAATTGTCCAAAATTGTCAAATTTTTAAAAATTGCCAATTTTTAATGATGCATTAATTTTAGGAAATTGTAAATTATCAATGTAATGTATAATTTTTGGGGGTTAATTTCAGAGTTGCATTATGATTACTGAAGAAAATGCGTCCCCTCCAAAAAAATCTTTTTGAAGACTTGTCCTCAAGAATATGCTTCCTCGGCACCCCTGCTTTTCAGCAACGCATTTCGTAATTCTTTTCCTTAGCGATTGAAAATTCCAAGAAAATCATGTATACTCGATCTCGATACACTGATTAACGTGTAAAAATCTCAGAAACGTGTTCGACTAGGCAGCTAATATGTTACTATAGCTATTAGCTAAATATATACCGTTTAATTTCGCTTTGATAGCTGCGATATGGCATGGCATGGCATCGCATCGCATCGCGTATAATGAATCAATTACGAAAAAGCATCGATAAGCGCGGCAGCAAAGCGCGCGTTAATCATTTTTTCAATCGATCATTGAGCGATAGGCGAGTCGTGTACACTGTACAGCTTCGCCGCCTTTTCGGCCACATTGATTAGAGGACGCGACAGCGATATTGCAAATTGCGAACAAAATTGTGAAAAAGCTCGAGACTGCGATGAAAAGCCGAAATAGGGATGAAGATGAAACGAGGCGAGAAGGCTTCTTTCACCGGTTCGTTGCGTACGAATATTCGATTAAAAATCAAATTCCGCAGCCAACCGCGCCCCGCCGCGCCGCACTGCGCTGCACCCTCTCGTAAAACCTCATTTTCTAATTTTCAATAATTATTACTCGCACCGCTCCCGTTACACAAAAGCACACTACACACTAGCGTCTACAGGACCGCGCGCCACCGTAGCAAACTCCGCCAGCCACGCCGCCGTTTCTATTTTACTCGTATTTCTCGCGCTTTTTCGCATTTTACATGCCATACCCCAGTCGGGTATTTTACTAGGCGAGAAAAACCATAGACTGGAATTCAATTAACCAAAATATACACGTCACCGCGTATAATTCAACACTCGACCTAAGGCGAATCGACGTTGGTGCGCTCCATTCGAGGAAATTGGCAATTTCTTTAAATTACGCCCGTTGCTCTTTTTTTTTATCATTTTCTTAACCTTTTTTGTTTTTCATTCTTTTTTCGTCGCAAAACGGTAATGCTATTTTCGCGACGATATCACGACGCTCGAGCTAGGTAAAGGTACGAGTAAAATACACGTAAAAATGTCCCATTCGACATTCAACTGATTCAACTTACTTTTCGGAAGGTTCGCCGGAACAAGCCATCGCTACGATATCGAACTTGTAGTTTTTCTTCTTCTCGCAATTTAACGCTTTGCGAGCTCGCAGCTCGGCTTCGCCATTCTTCCTCAGTATAATCTGTAAATGAAAAAAACATAGGTAATAAAAAATGTTTAGAATTTAGCGAAAATACGTAATGGGGGGGGGGGATTCGAATTAAATTTTTTTGAAATTTAATTTTCATATTAAAAAATGCATAGGTAAAGTTTTTGAGAAGTCAAAATAATTCTGTCTCATTACACTTTGATGAACATAAATGTACGAGTAGGTGATCGTCTGTTTTTGTTCTCAAATGTTTTTTTTTTTTACTTTTTACCTAAAAATTTATTTTTCAAATTCTGTTCTACAACAAAATAAGTATGGATTTTGAGTTTTGTATGAAAACCAATTTCTTCAAATTCTGAGAAAGGAAGTATTTTTCATTTCATTTTATTTTATTTTTTTATAGAAAATTCTGCAGTTTTGGAAAATTAATCATTTTTAAAACCTCTGCAACTTTTAAAAATTCTGCGGTTTTGGAAAATTTTGCAATTTCGAAAAATTCTGCAACTTTGAAAAAATAATTAATTTTAGAGAAATTAAAAATATTTAGAAATTTGAATATTCGCAATTTTTAAAAAATTAATAATTTTTGTGAATTAAGGAATTGAACAATTTTGGAAAATTTTTATAATTTTTGAGAATTTAACTTCAGAAATTATTGGATAGGTAATTAAAAATTAACGATTTTAAAAAATTCTGTAACGTAATTCTAGATAATTTTGCAGATTTTAAAAAATTTCTCAGTTTTTTAGAATCGGACAATTTTTAGAAATTTGACAATTTTTGAAAATTTATAATTTAAAAAATTATTGGATCAATAAAAATTAACAAATTTTAAAAATTCTGTAGTTTTGGAAAATTTTGAACTTTTTTAAAATTCTGCAATTTTGGAAAATTTGTCAGTTTTTGAGGAACCAACAATTTTAGAAAATTCCACAAATTTTGGAAAATCAAACATTTCTGTGGATTAGAGAATTTAGAAATATTCATCAATTTTGAGAGAAAGTTTGAAAATTTTTTAAAATTTGAATCATTAAAAATTAACAAATTTTAAAAATTCAGCAGTTCTGGAAAATTTTGTAATTCTTAAAAATTCCGCAATTTTTGAGAAATCAATAATTTTTGTGGATTAAATAATTTAGAAAATTCAACAATTTTGGGAAAGAGGGTAGCCGGGTAAGATAGGTGAATCGGCCCCCGGCTGGGATTTTGAAACT